>SNQJ01S0090999.1:8571-32832 GCA_010110895.2 Picea sitchensis | reverse complement strand
CTTCCATTCCAATGGCTTAACAAAAAGAAGAAATAATATTCTTTAAATATGTCCATTCTTCAATATATCCAATGCCAAGAATCAATACATCATCCATGAAAAGTAAGTGAGTGATGGCTAGCCCATTTGCTACTTTTAAACCTAAGAAAAAACCTTCCAAATTGGCCTTCTTCATCAATCTATTGAGACTTTCCACCACCAGAAGAAATAGCAAAGGTGAAAGAGGGAAACCTTGCCTTAATCCCCTGAAGCCTTTGAAGAGTTTGTTGGTGAACCATTGACCAGAACTACAAAATTTTCACTTGATACACACCCCATTATCCATTGAACCACCTCCCATTTAAGGCCTATTTGGATCAACAACATTCTTAAAAAACTCCAACTGACTTTATCATAGGATTTCTTTAAGTCCGGTTTCATAATTATGGAGGTCATCTTCTCGGATTTTGAAGTGTGCATACACTCTTGAGAAAGTCCAATAACATCAGAGATAAGCATGTCCTTTAGAAAACCAAATTGTTCATTTGAAATACATAAAGCCAATTTGTCTTTGATCCTAGAGGCTATAATCTTAGTAATAAATTTGTAGATAAAATTACATATAGTTGTTGGTCTATATTCATGAAAAGAAGACGGTTTTGACTCCTTCAGGATGAGAGTCAGAAATGTAGCATTTAGTGAACCACTTACCTTACCAGAAGTCCTTGTCTCTTCCACTACATTTAACCGATATTTACCCATAGCGTAAAAAAAGTGGTGGAAAAGCTCCTGGGTCCATCCATCTGGGTCTAGGATTTTGTCCTTCAGCATTGATCTAAAAATGAAGAAGACTTGTATTCTTGAAAATATTTGCAAGTTAAATTTATGTGTTAAAATGCTATTCTTTGAAAATATTTGCAAGTTAAATTTACGTGTTAAAATGCTGATCAACTTTGCAACACAACTTAATAGAATTTACCTCATTCAAGACGCATATAAATAGCATAACTGTAATGAACATAATACACACATTAACACAACGAAATGATAAAGGAGTTCACCCCTCTGGCTACATCTCTTGGTCCAAACCAAATGGATCATTTGTATTATTTTCTCAAAGTGTAAAAATGTTCTTTACAATGCTCAAAATTCCAAATAGATCGCTCCAATGACTTCTCGTAATATTCCAAAACCCTATCGTGGGCTTTTTCAAGACTCTGCTTAAATAAAAATTGAAGTGAGATATAAGCCCCGGAAATTCCCTTCAAGTTTGTTGTCTTTGAATCTACAAAACACACCCTTTTTGCTCAACCTAGCCCACACCCAATTTAAAGCGTAAAAACTGGCACCGGGCGCAACCACAATAACCGGTCCAAACTATCAAACACTATGCACCGACCTTTAACTACCAAGGCCCACGGGCACGTATTCGTCACATGACTGCGTGCTATAACACAATAGGGCTTAAGTTTTAAAACCGCTGATAACTGTAATGTTTAAACCCACTATATATATTGGTCACATGTCATACCAAACCGCACATATACAAACGGTTATAACATATGTTACAATGGGTCTAACCATCGTAGCTCCAGTCGCATGCAATATAACATATAACCACTTGCCTGGCTTATTCGGCCCGTCCATCACTTCAACATATAAATTTATATCGATGTTAAATTACATTGCAATGCATATATATATATCAAGTAACAGGTAGCGCCGGCTAAAGTGGTATTCAAAGATTTTACCTTGCCTCAAGGTCACTTCGGTCAATTTCGCCGAAAAGATTTTAACCAAATAGGTGACACGCGGGCGTACCATTGATAGGGCCACGTTCCATCCCATTCGGCTGCCAACAAACCATGCCATTACGCCAATCACGCTTCCATTAACTGCTCACACATCATCGTATGGCCTCGCCACAGCCATCATCATACCACCTACCACATCATCGTCACGTATTTACCCATGTTTCAGATCCCTTTTTGCATGCTTGCCATTTTAACGGATATCTCACAATTCGACATCCGCTTGAATCCAAAACGAGTTGTGTTGTTCGCCAGAATTTGCAGACCTACACTCGCTTGATTTAAAGTGATTCCGAAAGCACTTTGAATTTTTGAGCAAAATTTGATCCCGACACACTCCTCATTAGAAAGCTGGACCACCAAAAGACTATTTTCGCCTATTTGAAGATGAGGGTAGTTCCCTCACTCTTCCAACCTCAATCCACTTGGCTTCTCTTGCTTGGATTTGTACCCTTTAAGACCAACTCAAGATACTCCACATTTCCTCGCTTTTGGTTCAAGATTCTCCTCGGCCAAGGATGGTGTCTTCATGCAGCTTCCTGCAAGATACTCTGGGGGAAAATCACCTATAGAAGGAATCAATATGCCTGATCATCAATCAACTGAGGTCATACAATTTCAAATTTCAACACATCAACTCCATACATTTGCATATATGAGGAAAATCTAAACGAAAGGCATTGTTACCAATCTGTCGATAATCTTGAAAGGACCTCATATCAATCGGGTTTCAAATTTTTACCTTCCTTTAAGCCTTTCCTTACCGCATGTAAAGCCAAACTTCATCTCCAACTTGAAACCGTGATCAACACGATGATTGTCATGTCTCACTTTGTACTCGGCCTGACTCTTCTCCAACTCCTCTTGCACCATTTGATGTATCTGGACCTAATTTGTTCAATTTAGGCCTTTATGCCCTATCGATGTCATATTGACCATCGACATAATATCCTTCCTAAAGATAAAATTTAAAGGAGATTTGGGCAAAATTTCAACCAAAACATGCTTCAAATGGTATGCGCTTGAGTTTGAAGAGTGTTTGGATCGATTGTACGCATGCTAAATGTAATGTAAATGCTCATCCCAAAGTTTAGGATGCTAACCGCAATAAGCACTAAGAAGATGCACCACTGCTTCAATTTCATTACTTATGTTCAATTCATCCGTTTAAGGGATGAAAAGATGTGCTCTTTAAGTTTGGTGTCCATGAGTACCCATAAACTCGACCCAAAACTTCCAACAAATTGAGAATCCTGATCAAAAACAATGGATTTAGGTAATCCAAAATGCACCCAAACATTTTGAAAGAATATTTTGTCACCGTTTCGTGCACGAAAATTCACTTTTTACAAGGCATAAAAAATACACATTTTGCTAAATCGACAACCAATAATATAAAGATAATTATGATTTTGTCTAGACATAGGTAAACCTCCTAAAGTCCATGGAAATGTTTTCCCAAGGATCTAGAAGGAACCGGAAGTGGAGTATATGGAACCCAACTTCGATTGCTAGGTTTACTTGTATAATATGAAACATCCTTGAACATATCTTGAAATAATTTCATTCATTTTAGGTTTAGGCAAAGAGATTCTTTGGTAAATACCGCCTTGCTCTTACACACCAAATGACCAACAATAAGAGAAGAATGCGCTTCTCTTATAATGTTGATTCTTTCCCCCAGGAATACATAACTTGCCAAGAGCGATACAAAAGATTATCATGTACGATGGTAATCCACTCTCAACATGGTTAGAGTGGCACAAAGTTTCATATACTTTAAAAATCAGGTATCTAAAGCATATTGTCAACATAACTTTCATGCATTATAAAACTCTTCTTAAGAATAACTGAAACACTAAAAATAGGTCTAGAAAGTATATCGCTGACTTTATCAAGTAAATTCTCTTATACCCTCGGATGACCGTTGAACTGAAGAAAACCCATCCATCTAAAGCGCCTAGCTTGTTGTAGCTTTGTTTCTGATTGTAAGTATTGCAGTGGTTGATGATCGGTGAACAATGGTTTCTTTCCCAACAATGTTTCCATTTTTTCACACTTTGTACCAATGCACAATTCCTTTATCATAAGTAGGATAGTTAATCACGAACCCATTAAAGTCCTTTCGCATGAAAACAAATGGCTTACCATGTTGTAGCAAAAACTGCTCCCATTGCATAATTGTTTTTCTGCATCCGCTTGGATTTCTGCAAAAGGTTGTCTTGAAATTTGAGAGTGCAAGAACCGGGCGGTTGAACTGATCTTCTTCAAAGTATCAAAGCTCTGCTTGCCTCCCCATTGAAAAAACTTGCTTGACACTTGTCAACAATCGCGATGTAATGGAGTTGCAATGGAAGAAAAAGTTAGCAATAAACTTCCAATAGCTACCCAAAACTTCTTACTACATTATTGGCTTAAAGGTCTTAATATGACTTTCGGACCTTGAGGATCAATTTCAATTTTACTTCCACCAACAATAATATGCCTAAGTGGGGAATATAGCGTTTCCAAATTCACATTTGGACATCTTCAAAATAACTTTTTTCCTTTTTCAAAACATTCAAAACTTGTTTCACATGTTTAACATGCTCTTAACGAGATTTGATAAAGATCAAATTATCATCCAAGTAGACAATAACACAATCATCAAGAAAAGGTCTTTAAACATCATTCATGACTCTCAAGAATGTAGCGTATCAGTAAAATTCAAAAGGTACCACTTCATCCATTCAACAAACCTTGCTTAGTTTCGAAAGATGTCTTCCATGTGGTTCCCCTAATCTTGATCCCACGACATCCACCCTCAACTAACTTTATAAATATTTAGCATCTTTCAACGATCGCCAAATCATCGTATTCCAAGAAGAGGATAACCATTCTTTCATTTATAATTTTGTTCAAAGCCCCCGGAATCAAACACACACATACCATGTACCATCTTCTTTCTTTTGCACTAACACAATTGGAGATCCACATATTTTGAGCTTTATAATAACCCCTTTTGTCGAAAGCAACGGATTTGTTTTTTAATCTCAAGATTTTCCATAATTGACATTCTATACATACCAATGTTTGGAAGAGACAATCTTACGCAATTGGATTTCATGTTGGATACCCCTTTTGAAGGTAATCCCTTTGGTTCTTTAAATATTTCATCATATTGATTAACAACCTCATATAGATCGTAGATTTCAACTTTTTGTATCACAACCTTGAAATGCTTCGCTTTCAACATCATTTTGCTTAATCATTAAGAGAACAAATTCTTAACAAGCATTGACTAATCTCCTCTTCTTGTTCTGTCCCGTGATTTACAAGTGATAAATTCATCTTCTTTGTATGGGCTCTTAACAATGTACTCAACTCCATTCCTTAAACAAATGATACTGATTCTCACGACGATGAAAAAGCTTTCCCCTATCGTGATAAATATATGGGGCTCCCTTTACCACAATACCACATGATATCCAATGGAATAACATCAAGCTCTCTACCTCATCAACTTAAATGTGTGCTAGATAGCAAAACCTAAGTTTGTCCTCTCTTGTTACTAGAACTTACATTATCATATATCCAACCAAGAGGGTATTGTTTAGGATGTGGAATTGTTTCAACTTTAATTTTCTATACGTTTAGATAAGGTTGCTTTGAGATCCGTGACAAATAGAGTATCTATCTTAGTATGCTTTGAAACAACCCTTTTTATGTGAAAAGTTCACCTTCTTTTCTTGTTGGATACATTGAGATTATTGTTACTTGAAGAACTAGTACTGTAAATAGAACCATTATTTTGATAACCCATGGCTGTGATCTTGTTTCATCACCCGAATCAAAAACTAAATCATGTTATGGTTGCAGAAGTCTTTGACTTCCTTTGTTGCCAAACTTTTGGGTCTTCTTCATAATGAAGTTTCCAACAATGGTCTTCATCATGGCCATCTTTTGAACAATGTTCTGTATTTAAAGGCTCTTTGTTACCCTCATGAGTTTCATTCCTTCTTTTGCTTCCAAATGAGTAGCCCTAACACAAACTTCATCTATAGATTTGAAAGATTAAACATGAGTATAGTATGTCTCAAACAACTCATAAAGCTCCAATGTATTTGAGTAAAAGTTTCTTGCAGAAGACAAATCTACTCCCAAAGTTCTCAAATCTTCTCCTAAATTCTTGGAGTAAAGCTTCTTTGCACATTCTGTCCTTTTAGCTATCTAAAGTTTTTCCAATCCATAGTAGCTTTTGCATATATGCCAATGGGTAAAATTGTCTTTTAATGCAAATACAAACACCAAGAGGCTAAAATTTTACCATGTTTCTTCATGTCCTCCTAAGTCTTGGATTCCCACCAAAATGAGCACTATCCAATCTTAAAGAAGCAAGTTTTAATCTTTAGTTTCATCATCTTGAACTTTTTGTGACCTACACCCTCAACTGACGAATCCAATTATCTTAATTTCTCTTAGCATTTACTTCCATTGTACATTGGCAATTTGAAATTAATATCAATCTTTAACAAAGAAATTTAAGGCGTATTTCTTTACCATGTCCCTTTGGAGAATCTTAAGAGGTCTTGAATTGGTAGTGTAGAATAGAAGAATGTAGAGAAGATGGAGGAGAGAGGGTGGAAGCACCATTCCTCCATTTCCATTTGGAGTTTTATCACCACCTGCCTCCTTTATGCTTTGAAGGGTTGGAGCCTTCACCTTGTAGCCTTGTATTCCTTTCTATCAAGATCTTCATCATCTCTCTCTACTTCATGATGTTTTCTCTCAGATCTCCATCTTCAGAGGAAACACCATGTCTCTTCATGAGCCATACTCAGAATGTCTCCTTGAAAGTTGCGGTGATGGTATATGCTTTCTCCCTTGAAGGATGAGAACTTGGCTCTACAAGTTGACCTTCTCCTTGTGAGTTTCAACCTTTGTGAGCATTAGAAAACAAACATCTTGCAACAATCAAGTCTTCAAAACTCCATGCTCATACCAACTTGATTTTAAAATGAAGAAGACGTATTCTTGAAAATACTTGCAAGTTAAATTTATGTGTTAAAATGCAAATGGATCAACTTTAAAACACAACTTTAATAGGATTTCTACTCTTCATTCAAGATGCATATAAACAACAAAGATAATCAATGAAATTGTAAAACATAACACAACAAATGATAAAGCGAGTTCACCCCTCTCTTTGGGCTACATCTCCGGGTCCAAGGCCTAAATGGATCGCCTTGTATTATTTCAGTGCTCAAAAATGTGTTTGCAAATGCCTTCAAAATGCCAAATAGACCGCCTCCAATGGTTGCAGAACATCCAAAAACCCCTAGCCGGCCTCTTCTTGCACTTAGTTTGGCCAAAATTGAAGTAGGTAGATAGGTTTCCCCGAAGTCTCCTTCAAGCTTGTTGTCTCTCGTGATTCACAAAATGCACCTCTTGCTTCAACCTAGCCCACACGCTAATTTAAAGCTTTAAAATTCTGGCACCGGGTGCAACCAATAACCGGGTCCAAACCGGGTTTAACAAGCATGCCGACCTTTTAACTACCAAGTGTCTCAGGGCACATGCTATCGCTCACATGACCGCCAAGGCTTTATAACACAACAGGCTTAAGTTTTAAAACCGAGATAATCGTAATGTTTAAACCGGCTACATATATATATCGTCACATGTCATACCAAACTGGCGATTAACGGGTTAGTAACATCGTATAAATGTATGTGGTTATATGTTATATTGCATAAGACCGGTGCTACGACGGATAGACCTCGCCCGTCCATTCTAAACATACATTTATACCGGCGTTAAATAAATACATTAAATGTATATATATATATAATGGCAAGTGTACCCAATTGGGCGGCTCTTCCCGTGCTTTTTACCCCGCCCTGCAGGTCACGGGTCGAATTTTTGCGCAAAGATTTTGTCCAACAAAATGTGTGACACGCGGAAGCCATTGATAGGCCACGCACGCCATCCCATTCACGGCAAAATCCATGCTACATGCCAACCGCTTCCAATAACTGCCTCGCCATCATCAACATATGGTTCGCCACATCATCATAATACGGCTCGCCACGCCATCGCTCGCATATACCGTGACGATCGCATGCTGGGTAACCCATTTTTTGCATGTTTGCTATTTTGACGTAACGCCATATCTTCGCCCGAACGCCCGCTTAAGAACTCCAAACGAAGGCGGTTCGCGAACGACGGTGGCCTATGCTCATATTCAATTTGAAGTTATCTTCGGTGCATTTTGAATTTTTTGAGCAAAATTGATCCCCCTCATCAAACATCAACTCTACAATTTTCTCAACCTCTTGAAGAGTGACATGCTTACCAAACTCATTGATTTCTTCATATGTGAAGAATCTTGGGACTTATTTTAACACATTAAGCTTGGTTAAGTATCTTCATTGACCTTTTCTTTATAAAGAGAACTATAGAAGTTGAGAGAAATTGCTTTAATCCTAGTTTGTGTATGATGAATATTTCCTTCTGAATCCAAGACATCCCATATAGTATTATAATTCTTTCTATTCTTTGTAAATTTGTCAAAAAAAATTGCATTCTTATCCCCACTTTTCAACCAAACGACCCTGCTCTTGAGTCGTCACGATTCTTCCTCTACTTTGAGAATCTCAACTTTTCATTTTTCAAGTGTCATGATATCCTCTTTTACATCAAAAGGAAAGATTAGTGAGAGAAATCTTTGCACAACTTCTATTATTTTTTTCTCCAAATCAATATATTCAACATGCATCTTTTTCTTTTCTCTTTCTGCCAATAAACCACAACTTCTTTTAAATATTTTAGCTTGGACACTATAAGATTCATATCTAAAGAATCTTCCCAAGAAGACATTGACAACGAAGTTGATCTTACTAGCAAATTAAAATCTTGCTCCATAAACCATGCATGATTAAATTTGAAAGGGAAATTAAATGTATCCTTTTGTTCTTCAAACTATAGGCAAACAAGGCTATGATATGATAGAAAGGAGTTTATGACCTAAGATCTACATCTGATCAAGTTCCCCCAAAAAAATTCATTCATAAGAAAATGATCTAGTCTTTTTGAAACTCCTTTTGATCCATTGTGTTCATTCCTCCATGTTGGACGTGAGTCGACTTGGAAAAAATATCAACTAAACCTGCTAAAGTAAACAAAGAGGAAAAGGTCGAGAGAGGGATCTAATCTTGCTCGGTCCCCCCAAATCTCCCCAAAATAGAGAGTTAAGTTAAGGTCCCCTCCAACTATTAGATTATCCTCCTTTAAGAAACCATTGTTCTCCAAAAGCTGCCAAAAGGGATCTTTGTCTTTGTATATCTAGCGTATGGCCCATAACAGTTTAATAGTTTTAGAGGGTAAGAAAAGGCTTTTATCCGACCTTCCAAAATTATACCAGCAAAGATATGAAAGGCTTGAAAATATGCTTTCGAAGGGTTCCATCTAGAAATCAAACCCCCCGAGAGTCCAGAGGAATCTATCGCCACACAATTCTAAGACGGACAACATTTTAAGAAGAAATATTTGGCCTTCTCACGATCAACCATTGTTTCCTGGAAGAATATGATATTGGGGTTCACATACATTATTAACCTCTTTATGGTTAACATTTTTGGGGCACCCCCAATCCCCCTCAAGTTATATGAAACCTGCTTCTATACTTGTTGATGATCCTGTTGATTCTGCTTTTGCTGCTCGTACTGCTCCTTTTGTTGGTGGGAAAATTCCACCGGAAATATCTGGATGGATAGAACCCCAACCTAGGCCGGGTAAAGAGCAAACCCAACTTGGGTAAGAACAATCATAGAGGAACCCTCAAATTGGGCCTATGTGCTCTAAGAGCCCTTGGGGAAGAAGGAGGTTCTAGGTTTGGAGAAGCAGGTATTAAGGTATTAGATTGAATGGTGCCTCAACAACACCATAATCCTTTCTTTTAGTATTTTTCTTCGAAGGTTTTTTCCTTATTGTGATATTGGATCTATCGCCCATTGCTTTTAAACCCTCTATACTATTGAAAACTTGAAGATTAGTTTTTGTAAGAACATCTTTATAAGACACATGGCTTCTAAATCCAGCTTAAAAATATGAAGGTCCTATATCATAGTTATTGTCAAGAACATGGCAAATAAGAGAATCCAATATTCTATACCCAACACTAGCACTAGTACCACCGAGATCAAGTGACGTGATAGATGGTATAGTGATGACTACACTATAGATTTTTATTTTTTTTAATTATTAAAATTAAATATTAAAAAAAAAAATCAATAAAATTTAAAAACAAAATTCAAAACTTCAAATTAAAAAAACAAAAAAACAAATTCTAACTATTTTTTTTTTAATTATTTAAATTAAATGTTTGAAAACGAAGAAAATTTCTCAAAATATTTATCAATGTTTTAAAAAACACCCAATTCCAACAATTTTTTTTTTCTATATTATTAAACTTCAACATTTTAAAATGAAAAATTTCCGACTGGGATGGAGTCTTGTTCTTATATGTAACCCAAGCCAAGTTAAGCTGGACGTGGTCCGTAGGTCAAGATCGTGACAACTAGCGTGTTTGAAAAGTTAATCCTCAATGAATTTACGCTTACCACGTGGATAGATCGTCTAATGCCCGAAGCCAATCAAAACGGGGGAATAAATGCGCAGCAAGAAGGTGGGGGTGGGGCGAGCCTTATTTCATAGGCTCGTCCCTCGCGGTGGTGCGGTTTGTTATCTATTTTTTTAATCAAAAGAGGTTTTTTTAACCAAAGAACTTGGTAAAATTTATTGTGTTTTAATTGATTGAGTTGGAAATTTATTCAATCTGAGTGGGTTTAATGGTTAAGAGCATGTGTTTTGTCTTTGGAGGTCACAGCTTTAAATCTAAAGGGAAGTAGATATTATCAATTTTACCATAAACCTCTCTAAAAATGGTTGGAATTGTAAATTTAGGTTATTGAATTTTGCATAATTCGAGTGCTATATGGTTTTACATAAAATAATTATAACACTCATGTTAGCAGTAGTCTAAATGTTCTACGAAATTTTCCGGAGACATTCCCTCGACGAGAAATTGTTAAATCTGTAGATTTGAGTGATTATTTATGTGAACATAAATTGATTGAGTTGGAAACTTATACAATCTGAGTGGGCCTAATGGTTAAGAGCATGTTTTTTGTCCTTGGATGTCACAAGTTCAAATCCAAAGGGAGGTAGATATTATCTATTTTACCATAAACCTCTCTAAAAATGGTTGGAATTGTAAATTTAGGTTATTCAATTTTGCATAATTCTAGTGCTATATTGTTTTACATAAAATAATTATAACATTTCCGAAGACGTTCCCTCGAAATCCGATGAGAAATTGTTAAATCTGTAGATTTGAGTGATTATTTCTGTGAACATTAATTGATTGAGTTGGAAACTTATACAATATGAGTGGGCCTAATGGTTAAGAGCATGTGTTTCGTCCTTGGAGGTTTGAGTGATTATTTCTGTGAACATTAATTGATTGAGTTGGAAACTTATACAATATGAGTGGGCCTAATGGTTAAGAGCATGTGTTTCGTCCTTGGAGGTCACAGATTCAAATCCAAAGGGAGGTAGATACTATCAATTTTACCATAAACCTCTCCAAAAATGGTTGGAATTGTAAATTTAGGTTATTGAGTTTTGCATAATTCAAGTGTTATATGGTTTTACATAAAATAATTATAACACTCATGTTAGGCGTAGTCTAAATTTTCTACGAAATGACTTTTGGGGGGCTATATTTTTCGGAGACATTCCCTCGAAATTCGACAAGAAATTGTTAAATCTGTAGATTTGAGTGATTATTTATGTGAAGATTAATTGATTGAGTTGGAAACTGATACAATATGAGTGGGCCTAATGGTTAAGAGCATGTGTTTCGTCCTTGGAGGTCACAGGTTCAAATCCAAAGGGAGGCAGGTATTATCAATTTTACCATAAACCTCTCTAAAAATGGTTGGAATTGTAAATTTAAGTTATTGAATTTTGCATAATTCGAGTGCGATATGGTTTTACATAAAATAATTATAACATTTCCAGAGACATTCCCTCGAAATCCGACGAGAAATTGTTAAATCTGGAGATTTGAGTGATTATTTATGTGAACATTAATTGATTGAGTTGGAAACTTATACAATATGAGTGGGCCTAAAGGTTAAGAGCATGTGTTTCGTCCTTGGAGGTCACTATCAATTTTACCATAAACCTCTCTAAAAATTGTTGGAATTGTATATTTAGGTTATTGAATTTTGCATAATTCGAGTGTTATATGGTTTTACATAAAATAATTATAACACTCATGTTAGTCATGGTCTAAATGTTCCATGAAATGACTTTTGGGGGGCGGTATTTTCCAGAGACATGCCCTCGAAATCCAATGAGAAATTGTTAAATCTGTAGATTTGAGTGATTATTTATGTGAACATTAATTGATTGAGTTGGAAACTTATACAATCTAAGCGGGCCTAATGGTTAAGAGCAAGTGTTTCGTCCTTGGAGGTCATGGGTTCAAATCCAAAGGGAGGTAGATATTATCAATTTTACCATAAACCTCTCTAAAAATGGTTGGAATTGTAAATTTAGGTTATTGAATTTTGCATAATTCGAGTGCTATATGCTTTTACATAAAATAATTATAACACTCATGTTAGCCGTAGTCTAAATGTTCTATGAAATGACTTTTGGGGGGTGATATTTTCTCGAGACATTCCCTCGAAATCCGACGAGAACTTGTTAAATCTATAGATTTGAGTGATTATTTTTGTATAATCCAAGTGCCCTAAGAGTTTTTCAACATGCTAAATCTATTTCTGCATTCAGAAATGGATTTTAAACAACAAAAAATAGTGATTTGTACAAATTTATATCGTTGGATTCTAACAAAAAAATAATTTCATAGAAGAGTTAGACAACACCCTCATGTTATCTTATATGGATATGAAGTTTGAGGATGTGTTATCTCTAGATAATTGTGGAGAAAGATAAAGGAATTTTACAACTTGTAATTTCTAAATTAAAAGCAATACACCATATCCTATCCTCCTTATCGAAGTAAACCTCCCCCCCATTGAGAGTGCCTCACAGTGGAGAAAGATAGAGCATATACAAAATAAGTTTATATCTTATAATCTCAAAATTAAAAGCAATACACGCTATCTTATCCTCCTTACAGAAGCAAGTATTTCCCCCATTGAGAGCATCGCTTTTTCCCCATTGAGAGTGCCTCATAATGGAGAAAGATAGAGCATATCCAAAATAATTTTATATCTTATAATCTCAAAATTAAAAGCAATACACTCTATCCCCCATTGAGAGTGTCGTTGTGAGTATGTATATAATGTACAAGAACAAGATAACAACATGGAAGACAAGAGACTTCTTAAAATTGCTTCAAACTCTAGCCAAAACCCACCTACTACCCAAATTAGGTTGGCATAAAGATGCCAAGTCTTGGCTAAATCATTGAAGAATAAAGAAAGAGATCATTTTGCACAATAACAATAATATTAAAAATATTATTACATCTAAATTTAAAGAGAAAATGTGCTTGGATAAATAATTAGAGGATAAAAAAAAATTAAGATATTATAAGGAGATGATCAACCCTAATCTAGAAGATCAAAAGTATCTCTTTGTTTTTACTAATGTAAAGAAGAAAATCAACATTACTAAAATACAAACAAATCCTCACAAACTCAGTTGTGAAAGTAGGTGTTGGACAATTCTCAAAACTTTTTGGGATGAAAGAATTTGTCATCTTTGTGACACTAAGAAGGTTGAAGATAAAAAACACTTTCTCTTAAAATGTCTTGCTTAAACCCAAATTAGATCTTCATTTCAAAAGATTTGTCACAATATCAACCTTGCTAACCTTCTAACTCATCGAAACTATGATGATTTTGTAACGCTTCTCTTAATGTTTTTCAAGCACATGAAACAAAAACTAAAGAAATCCAAGTAGTTCCTTACATTTTTTAAGGTATCATAGACCAATAGTGGATGTTAAATCATCATCATCAAAATTAGAATTTAAAATTAATTATAAAATTATAAGCTATATGCACAATCTTTTTAAGTTGAGGTAGGTTTGAACAACAATAAAAAATAAATAAATTGGAAAATGAATATTATGGATTTATATAAACATGAATTAAGGTAAATTGATACTACATCATGAAACTATAATGATAAAATAAGGAGAAGGGGAGACCAAGGGAGAAATGACATGAGATGAAGATGAACGTAAAGGGGGAGGTGTTGGAATTAGTCTATGGATGATAGGTTATCAAGAATGTCTAAGTTTAAATGGTTTTGGTTCATTCTAAGATGAGATCAAAATGAGAAGTCGTAGTCTAAACGTTCTACGAAACAAGTTTTTTCTGGCGATATTTTCCGAGGATCTTTGTTCGAAATCTGCTGATAAATTGTTAGATTTGTAGATCTGAGTGATTATTTCTATATAATTTGAGTGCCCCGGGGATTTTTCAGCACGCTGAATCCATTTATGCATTCAAAAATGTATTTTAAACAAAAAAAATGATTTTGTGCAGATTTATGTCGCTAGTTTCCATTGAGAAAAACCATTTCGTAGAACAGTTAGACAACACCAAATGAAAAGTTTTGTTAATTGCGGAAATAAAATATCCATTAGCTTGGAGGATTTTTTGTTAATTGCGGAAATAAAATATCCATTAGCTTGGAGGAATTTTGTAAGGTGGGTTTTTTCTTTGTTTAGATATTGGAGGGAACAAATTCAAACAACACTTGAGACAAGAGTTTTAAGCACTACAAATCTTTCTTTTCATAGGGTGATGATTATTTTGGTACTTTCTCGATAGAAAAATCAAAGCTATTAGCTTGTAGGACACATTTTAGGGACATGTTCTACTTTGGAGATTTGAGTTTTAGAACTTTCTAAAGTCCAATTGAGGCCTTAAACATTGTTTTTTGGAGACAAAACTTTGCTAACTAAGTTCCCAACCTCTAGATACTACTCTACACACATAGAGGTCTCCAACTATGCAAAAATCAACTCAATTAAAGTTCTATGCAAAAATTATGTTTCATTCAACTTAACCTATACTACCCTAACATGGAGTGGATGTCACTTCTCTCACACATATGGAGATAGTTATGTGTAAACTTTCAGTAAAATTATAGAAGTTACAAAACCCTAATATCAATTGAGAATTGAAAAANTTGTTCCATCATTTGAATAGAGTCTTTAAGACTCCAATATTAAAGCATTAATCTTATAACAAACACTTAGTGGGTACTCTCCCACTGAACTTTACATAAATACATTGTCCAATCCACTATCAATTCGGGCTATCATTCCGTATTCCCCATAAAGTTTTCAAACGTACACGTACTGTGAAGACGGGATTCATGTTTCTCTGTTTCGACTTAAAGTTCTGTCCGAAAAAAGAGTGCAGTTATTGCACCAGAGGTCGCTGAACTCACAGATCTGACTAAAAATATGTAAGTTAATTCGGAAAGTACGCCATCTTTATCCTTCTTATTTATCTGAAAATTCTCACGAATGAGTAAGGTCTGGCAGTGACAGAAGATAGTCGTGTTGTTTTAACTGGCAGAGATTTCATGATGAGTAATATATACACTTTGTTATCAAGTATTAAATGTTGTGGTAGGTGATATGTTACTATACAATATTGAATGCTGTAGTTTTTTTATCACAATTTTGTTATGTCGGAAAACGTATATTTATTGGAGATGGGCACAATTAATCACCTTTTAATTTAAAATTATAATTTGATGATTAACAATTAAAGATGTTGGCATATTCTTAGTCGTCCTCCCAAATCAATGAATGTGATTTACTCTTCATAACTTCCTTGTATTTTTGAATGCATCAGTTAACCTGTTTATTTTTTAACATTTACCTAATCATATTAAGAAATCACTGTACCACCATATGATTGCCACATTTAACTGATTAACCTTTGGAATTACCACATTTGAAATTAACTTTTAGATTTCCTTAGCTTTATGTGCGTTTCAGCTGTCCGTATGTTTTAGCTGTCCAAGAGGAAGCTTTCACATCACCTTTCGGCATTCACCAACCACTTTGCGACTATGCTAGTCTATAAATCAGTCACAAAATTGAAAGAATGGATAGAATTTCAATTGTTGAGTTGATGTGTTGAGTTTTACAGTTTGAATGGATTAAAATTTTTTCAGTAAATTTATTCAAAACTGAAAAATTATAGTGGAAAATGTAATTTCTACCGATAATAGTATAGCCAGATTCCCATGATAATTACAATTACCTAAAAAAAGAGTCTGATAAATAAACTATTCCTTTCTCTCTTCCTCTCAAAATGCAAAACGTTAAAAAATAAATACCATCCACATAATTTCATAAAGAATTTTGTAACATTCTTGCATGCAAGAGACATGAATTGATAAAATGTTCCAGGAAGAATTTTAAATGCTTATGATTACAGCTTGTATATAGGAAGAATCTTGAAATGCTTATGCTTACAACTTGCAAGACGTCACACTATACAATTTCATATCTAAATCAAGCTTTATGATTGTCTTGAATGTTTGAAGAATAATGCATAAATGTGGTAATAAGGTTACATAAACGTGACTACTTAAATTTAATATTAATAATTGATTGCTTAATTTAAGTTTTAAAAAATCAATTATTATTTTCACAAATAAATCATAAATTTAAATGTTTTTTTATTTAAAAAAAAATTAAAAATTTTAATGAAAAATAATTTATATTTAAATAGAACTTAACATCCATAAATATAAATATAAATATAGAATGAAAATTATAATATAATTATTAATTCAAAAAATTTAATTCACAATTGTAAATATTAATTTATTTTGTAGAATGCAATTAAATTATATAATATTTAAAATTAATCAAATTGAAAATTTTAATTTATTTTGTAAAATAAAATAAAATTATGTAATATTTAAAAATAATCTAATTCTCAAAGCATCCATATCAAACAATTTGAACAACAAAATTTTAATTTTCCTTTAAACATTTAATTCAATTCAATTAAATTTTAAAATTATTCTAGAAATCCTTTAAGATTATATATCCATATCAAACAATTTGAACAACAAAATTTTAATTTTCCTTTAAACATTTAATTCAATTCAATTATATTTTAAAATTATTCTAGAAATCTTTTAAGATTATATGGAATCATTAGAAAAAAGGAGAGAAGAGATGCCAAAAGCCAAGTAGAATTAGAATCATTAGAAAAAAGATAAGTAAAACTAGAAATAGAGTTAGAGGCAATGATGAAATAATGGTGTATTATGTTCTTGATGTGATGCTTCTTATGTTTACATGCTTATGATATATTTCTTGGATGCATTCATAGATGATACATTGATGATATACTACTAAACAATATTGGTAAAGAGAAATAATATATGTTGTGGTTAAAAGTGGAATAATTGTTCATTACTGATTCACCCCCCCTTCTCATTAATCCAACATCATTAAGATGTGTATTTTAATGTCATGCAAGAAACAGGTCACAACTGAACAAACAACACAAATGTTCTTTGCTAATGTATGGGTTCATTTTGGGTTGCCTACATCTATTATATTTGATTGAGACTCTTGATTTTTGGGAAAGTTTTGGTCTAGTTTATGGGCACTGATGGACACTAAGTTAAAGAAGAGCACAACTTTTCATATGTAAACAAATGAAAAAACATGTGGTAAACAAAACAATGGTACATTTACTTCGAGGATACTGCAACACACATCCTAAGTTATGGGATGAATAATTTCCTTATGTACAACATGCTTATAATCATGCCATGCATTCTTCTACTCAGAGAACTCCTTTTGAAGTATGTTTGGCATACTTGCCTAAATCACATATAAATTTTTCTTTTGGAGAAGCAAGTAAAGAAGATGGATAGGATGATACAGAAAAAGATAAGTGGTCCATTTAGAGGATCCAACAGGTACATCAAGCAATACATCAACAATTGGAGAAAATCTAATCCAAATACAAGGAAAGGCATGACAAACATCGGGTTGATCATTAGTTTCAAGTTAGTGATCAAGTATGGTTACATATCAGGAAAGACAAAATGAAGGGTGAAAGTAGAAAGCTCAGACCCATTTGATATGGTCCATTCAAGATCTTAGAAAATATTGGTACTAATGTCTTTTGTTTATATCTACCATCTTACATGCAAATGTATTTAGTGGTAAATGTTGAGAATTTGAAACTTTATGAGCCTCTTATGGCTGTGGATGAAGATGAAAGTATTCAGGTTGCAACAATTGATGATTTTTCTCTAGAGTACTTGGACGAGCTACAGGAGGATGTTATTCTTGACAGAAGAATCGAGACTTCAGAACGAGGTGACATGAAATATCTTTGAGTTGGTCTTAAAGGGGTAAAACCAAGAAAAGAAAAGTGGATCAAGATCGGGAAGGTGAGGGAGATTTACCCTCACTTAGTTGTTGAGTAATCAAAACTTTTGGTGGTCCAAAAGACTTCCAATGGGGAGGAATGATCTGGAACGCTCCCAGAGGTCTAAGAAGATCGAAAACGCTCACAGAGATCCAGGAGGATTCATAAATGGTCAAAATTTGATCATCTCAAATTCTCTTGAAAATCACTTCATTGTTAGATCTCGACGATAGCTTTCCAACGATGCAAAAATCGCCTCAAACGAAGTTCATATGCAAAAGATACAACCAATCAAAGTTCTAGTTAACAAATTTAAAAGTCAAAGTCAAAGAGTGACACATGGCATGTCTGTATAGGACTATATGGTGATGACATGGCAACACTACAAGGCTCCACGTGTCATATCATACAACTGACTAGGAAAGGTGACAAGGAAACCAAGTGGACTAATCAAATTACGACACATGGCATGTTCATATAGGCATGAATGGACCAATGAGAGACTACCATGTGGCAGCCTCCCATTGGCCCTTTTTGGATAAGGTTGTTGAAAATTATGGTTCTGACTCCAGAGGATCGAACCCGAGTCTTCCTCCTTCTAGCCCAATGACCTTACCATTACGCCACACACTTGAGTCTTAACCATATGGGAAACAACTTTTATTTAAGGTTGTTAATTGGTATGTTCGGCCAGAAAAAGGGTTGAGGGATTAGCCCTGACCCTTGGTATATTCACATCCAAACCAACAATACCATAAAAACTATGTAATAAACATTTAATATATGGTTATAACAAAAACAATGGTTGAAGAGAGGTCTGCGGGCTCAAACCCATGACGTCCTCCCCACCATACTTATGCCTTAACCACTGCACCAAGGGTGCCCTCTATTCTGGATCACCAACAAACCTTTAATTAAAGGTTTCCAACAATTGTGGGTGGATTTTAGGGCCCACACCCTATTTAACTAGCACACGGACCAAGACACAACACATCATTGCAAAGTACGATTTGGGTCTCGAAGTTCATGCCAGGGGTATCAAGACTTTGGGATTGCATTGTAATGCGTTCCAAAAGGGTTCCTTAACGGAATTATATGAAGTTTATACTCATTTTTCTCATAATTTCACAAGGAATTCAATAGTGCACTATGTTTATGAGTTTGAGAAACGAATAAAAGGTCATTGTAAAAACACAAGAATTTAAGCATTAATAAAGTTGTCTCAATTGGAAGCGGACCCAGAGACGTAGACCAAAATGGGTGAACTTCGTTAACAAACTTGTGTATGTGGCATATTATTGTTGTTCTATTTAACTCAATTATGTTGCAAGTTATTTGTCTTTAAAGTGGATTGGATAGATAAGTAAATTCACATGTATTATTCAATCAGTCAAATAATCATTATTATTTCGAAATCAAGTTAAATGATTATGTGTATTAAAGAATAATTAACATCTAAGGATTTTTCAGATCATCACGGATCTCAGATTTGCATGGATGTGTGTGTGCAATGATGGTTGTTGTCCTTTATTGATGGAGTGAATGTTGGTGGTATGAGCTCAGCTGCTTTGTTGTACGCTTGCACAATCTTCACTTCTTAATGAGAGATATTCTCTCATACTATTGTTTGTCTTGACCAACCATCTATAGATCACACGAAATATTGTGTGTTGTTATGATGTTGTAGTAGCTAGTTGTTTCTTGGTAGTGGTGTTAACATTGATTATTGGTATGTGTGAAGAGAACTTTCTATATTTAGTAGTAGTTGAAATATCCGTTTCTTTCTACTTATGATCTTGTGATGGTTTAATTCATATTTATGCATTTTCTTTGACTGAAATTGCTTCAGGGGTATTTTTGAAATCAAGTCCTATTGGTGTCCCCCCCTCCGCCCATATTTCACCAGTAGGGTTGCAGTTTATTATGTATGATATTTCCTTTGTCGTGTCCCATTAACTAATTTCTTAAAGGGTTTCCCTTGGAGTGTTTTTAGTTGTACTACACCTGAAGGTCGGATGTCTTTGACCACATATGGCCCTAGCCATGCAATTTATAGCTTTCTCAACTTTCCTTTTACTTGAATTTCATATAGGAGTACCAAGTCCTCGTCATTAATATCATTTTTCTTGAGATGTCGATCATGCCAGTATTTTTGTTGGTTCTTTTGGATTTCTTGGTGTTGTTGTGCTAACATTCTTTCCTCTTATAATCATGCATATGGTCGAATTCCAATACTGATTTTATTCGTCTTGCATTAGCGCAGAAGTGAAGTGGTATGACAACTTCGTGACCATATACTAACTTGAAAGGTGGTTGTCCCATCGATCTTTTTTATGTTGTTTTGTAGGCCCATAACGTTGCTGGAATTTTGTCATCCCAGTTGTCTTTGTCAAGTCCACATACTTTTGTTAAGCCTTTGTGATTCGACAACTTCGTTGACTTTCACATGATAGGAAATTGTATTTTTATGGTCAATCATAAATTTCTTGAGCAGTACTTCAATTGTTCAATTGTATTGTTCATCAAATGTGTACCTTGGTCACTGATTATTGTCACAGGGAAGCCAAAATGAGTTACTATATTTTAATAGAAAAATTTTGTGGTTGCTTTCATTGTACAATTCTCAATTGGTTGTGCTTCCACCTATTTGGTTAAGTATTCAACAACTGTAATGATACATATTACCCATATCCTTTTATCTCTTTTCGGGAAAGGCATGATAAAATCAATAGCCCATATTTCAAATGGTAAGTTGGGATTTAGGGAATGTAAGGACATCTCATTTTTCCAAAGTGGTCGGCCTATCCTTTGGCACTTATCACATTTATTTATTTGCTCTTCACAATCTTTATGTAACTTCGGCCACCAAAGACCGGCTTGCAAAATTTTCCTAGCTATCGTATCAGCCTGGAAGTGACCCCCTGTTGGGATTGTATGTCCCTCATTAATAATATATTCCCTTTCATGCTCTAGTGCACATCTCCTTAAAATATTGTCGAGTCCTAGCTTGTAGAGGTAACCATTCATTAGGGTGAATGGTGCAACTTTCATTGCTAGGATTTTCCATTTATTAGTTGGGAGATCATCATGTGCTTTCCCCTCTTCTAAGTAATTTGCAATCTCTTCTAGTTCCTTAGGGACTACTTCTACTCTGAATAATTTTGCATCTGGGAAATCATCTTCAATTCCTGCCGAATCTTCCCTTGTCTCCAATCTAGATAGGTGATTTGACCCGACATTTTTCTTCCTTGGTTGGACTATTACTTCAAATTCAAATTCTTGAAATAGGAGTAGCCATCGACACATTTTCCATTCGTGCACTAGTTTTTTTACAAGATATTTCAGTGCTTGGTGATATGTGAAGAATATATATGGATTTGCTAATAAGTATTGCTTGAATTTTTGTAGAGAAAAATCATTGTTAAGGCTTCACATTCCTTTGTTGAATAATTTTCCGACTGGCATATGCATTCGGGTGATCGATCAAGTCATCATATGGTTGGGCCAAAATTGAGCCGAAAACGATGTTGGATGCATCAACATGCACATGGAATTTATTCAACCAGTCTGGGAATCTTAAGATATGTGCTTCTACCAATTTTCTTTTTAATATTTCAAAAGACTTGTTGCATTCCCAACTCCAATAAAATTCAGCTTCGTTCTTTAGTAACTCGTTGATTGGAAATGTAATTTCAGAATAGTGACGAATAAAATTTCGATAACATCTTTTGTTGATCCAAATGGATATTCGTGGCCACCCACCTATTCAATTAGTTCAATGAAAAAAATTCCATTTTGGCATTTGTTTACAGTTTTTTGGGTCCCAAACTTATGGGGTCGTTTTGAGGCCCTAAATGATTTTGTTTTGGAATTTTGGGAGGCTAGGGGTTGCTATCAACATAATTTAGACCCTGGCAAAAGTTTTGCTTCTAAGATAGACCTTTCCGACAAGGTATCGAATTCCCTAAACATAGATTGTATGTAAAAGTTACGCCCTTGGGAAGTTGATGTATCAACTACACCCATAGGGGCCCACAAACCTTTTTCCATTTCATCTTCCAGGGTTAGAATTTTGGATTTATTTATGTTAAAAAGGAATTTGGAACCTCATTTTAAACACCATATTCTTGCGAATGAGTGTATCCATCACATCTCTTCTCAGAGATAAGCTTCCACCATTCTAGTGATTTCAATTTGCTTTGTATTTTACAATTTTTGTACATTTCTCTCATTAATAGAAATTGTGTATTTTTGTATCTCTATGTTTCTTGCAATATTTCTCTGTATTTAATTGTTATATATTTGCCTTCATTTCATTCTCAAAATAATATGGATCATGTGTGTCCAAGAAAGATTTTGATTTGATTTTGGTTCACTGGTGGTTTCAAGTCGAGAATGACTTTGATCTTAGCCATGTCAACTTTAATTTCTTCCTTGCATACTATATGGCCCAAAAATATACATTTTTAGGTACCAGATCTATTATAATAGTAGAAAACAGTAATACTACATATAATAATAGTGGAACAACACAATTTATGGAACCACAACACCAAAATAATACCTTGATTGATAGGAAACAATGTTCACATGCCTCTTCGAAGGGGAAACCTCTAGTAGAGCAACACTCTATTACAATAATTCTTAATACAAATACTTATCATACCCTCGAATCCTATTTATACTAAATCTATCTACCAAAAGAACAATCTAGAGGAAGATATTCTAGAAGGAGAAGCTTCTATTAGGTCTTCTTATATTTTACTTATTCTTCCTTATTACTAGGCCTTATTAGTATCGACCTTTATTACATGGAAAATATATTATTCTACCTACGTGAGGGGTTAGGGAGGTTAGGTCCATAACATGCCCTCCCCCTTAAAAACAACCTTGTCCTCAAGGCTTGAGATGGGGAAATTACTACAGAATGGTAGCTAGCTCCCAGGTGGCATATGTTGGAGTTGTATCTTTCCACTACACTAAAACTTAGTTGATGGTGCATTAATGGATATGATGCTCACGTTGGTTCAATACTTCTTGTGGATGCAACCAAGTGGAGCCTTATTCATCCAACTCAGGGAGACTGGTTTGAGTTTGGTACTTAGTTCTAATCATCTTCTTTAAGCATGAGACATGAAAAACATGGTGGAGCTTAGAATGACTGGGCAAAGCTAACTAGTAGACCACCGGTCACATGCGCTTGAGAACTGTATAAGGACCATAAAATTTGGGTGCAAGTTTCTGACAATGTTCAACCTTGAGTGAAGTCTGCTTATAAGGTTTCAATTGAATAAACACCTGGTCCCCTTTAAAAAATCGACGTTCTGAACTACCATGATCTGCTTGTTGTTGCATGCGATTCAGAGCCATGACCAAATTCTCTTTGACAACACAGAGAATATCCTCTCGAACTGTAAGAGTTTGGTTAAGTGCCTGAACCTTCGAGACACCAGGCATGTATGAAAGAATTGAAGGTGGATTTTGTCCATATACTTCTTCAAAAGAAGTCATGCAAGTAGTTGTATGGTAAGATGTGTTGTACCACCATTCAACTAGGGGTAACCAATGAGCCCATTGATTTTTCCTCTCGTATGTAAAACACCTCAAATATGTTTCCAAACACTTCTCGACAAGTTTAGTTTGGCCATCAATATGGGGATGATAGGTTGTGCTAAGATGCAATTGGATTCCCTGTAGCCTGAAAAATTCTTGCCAAAAATTGTTGGTCAAAGTGGGATCTCGGAATCGATGATTTTAGGGGCTAAATTTCGCTCATGGGCTAATTTTCCATGGTTTTTCCAAAAACTAGATTCACTATTTTAAAAATGATTTGCCTAAATTCTATAGGATAAAATTATTTTACCTTAAAAATCACCAAAATTTTATAAAAACTATATAAAATCCTTAGAAATTTGAATATTTTTACAAAAATATCGCCCAACATTTATAGTTGGCATATGAAGGATTAGTAAGATTCACCAAGGTTTCTACATTTTAAAATAAATTTCCATCCTTAA
>SNQJ01S0090997.1:27606-44079 GCA_010110895.2 Picea sitchensis | reverse complement strand
TTTTGTACAATCAAGATTGATAATAATTCACAAAGTTTTTCAAGAGTTGATTGCATATAGAAGCAGCTCTGACAGAGACTTAAATATGAAGTCGTCGTGAAACCTTTTACACTAGTGACCCTAATGATGGTTCAGCCTCCATGAAACCTTTTACAGTAGCGACCCTAATGATGGTTCTTTTCTTAATCTTCTGGGATACTGATTTTTTCGTTTGTCTCTAACCAAATTGTTATGCATATCAATAGAGTGGCCAATATATATATAATGAATAAATGAATAAATTACATATTATGCCTTATGGTAATATCAATATATGTATTGTCTATGACTGTGACCTTGTAGATTAGATTTATTAGTTTAACATTATTATTATATATTTATTTACATATTTTATAGTCATTTTATCTTTGTATTCCATACTACTTTAGCACAGTGCAATAAGATACATAATTAGTATTTACACTCTAGAATTATTTTTAAAATACACCAATCTCGAGCACATCTTTCTTTTAAAGTAGGAAAAAATTTACCCAAAAAAACCTTGCTCGACCATTAAGGCTAAGTGTACATTAAATGCTCACCATATTTACTTTACTCCCCAATACCACTTATGTAAGATAAATTTAACTCTTATTATTTAATCTTTACATGGATATCAAAATCTCATTTATGAATCAACTTGTCTATTATACAAATTCAAATTTCATCATGGGATAAAAGCCCATATAAAAAACCACCACCTTCCACCTTCCCTTAAGAACGTTAGATTTGAAAATTTAAAAGCTTCAAAACCATGATTATGTCACAAAATCTATGTCATTTACATTTACAATATTTTGAAGATGGTACTACATAAACATTTGTGAAGGTGGAATGTCACTCATAACATRAATCAATGTTCAAAAATTGACTCAATGAATGGTATCTTCAAGTGGAGGACACTTAAATCTTGGAATTGTGGCCTTAGGTTATGATTSAAATTTATTCCCCCGTGTGAGGGGCTCATAMATTCACCACACATGGATGTCAAGTTGAGTTGAAAGGTCTAATTTGAAAGCATTGAACCTATTTGTTGGGTGATGGTGTAAAGCTTATATTGGATGGGCTTGAGCYTTTGATGTTGGTGATTTTTGAAGTATCATGTCCAAGTAAAACCAAACCATGTTACCTACCTGAAAATTTTTAGCAACTTGATGCCATTCATGCAGTTCCTTGTACTCGGTATGTGTCTATTGAAAGATTTTATGGACTCTCTTGTGAATTTTGGCCAAGTTATGTAGAAAATTAGTTTTGTGTTGTTCCTTCTATGGGTGATATGTGGATGGAGATAAAAGAGTGACTCGAATCACACAAGGAAGAAGATGTTTAAAACTAAAACATACTTCAAAAGGGGAGTGTCCCATAGAATTATGTGGAGTCTTGTTGTAAGTGGTAGTTGTGTTGCAAAATATGTGAGTATTGATCCTATTATTTGTTTTGTTGTTGGTAGATGCAAAGAGAATGAACAATTTTTTTGTTGACTAACTCGACTTGGCCATCAATGTTAGGATGAAAGGAAGTGGAGAACTACAATTAATATTTTAAAAGATTTCACAACGATTTTCAAAAGTGATTGAGAAGTCACAAGTCAAGATCAGAAATTATGGTCATGGCTATCCAAAATGGCTCCAAATATGTTACAAGATGCCATTGTGTTTCCACTAAGTGGTAGGCAAGCCAATGAAAAATCCATGGAGATGTATTCACATGGGTTAATGGTACTAAAAAGGTTAGTACAAGCCAATATTTTTATATTGATAGGTTTACATTCATTGCAATATTGTGATCGCATGTTGTAATTTTCCACATGTTTTTTCATAAAAGACCAAAAGAGGTGCCTCTTTAGGTGGAATAAATATTTTTCACACCAAAGTGCCCTCCATAAGATGAAGAGTGCCACTTCTTGAAAACAAGGCGAGTAGGCTAGTGGAAACACAAAGTTGGTTCCACTTGTACAAGAAACCATCCCATATTGTGTAATGTGGGAAAGGGGTCCAATTAACCTTTGTGGGTTGTTGTATAGATTCCATGACATAACCAAAATAAGGATAATTGTAGTACTATTTTTTTCAATCCTCGTAGGTTGGATATATTTCACCTAAGATGTGAAGGATCTTGGAAGGAAATTTGTTAAGTCACCCACTTCATTAGAGGCACACTTCTTATATTTAATGACTAAATGAATTGATTGAATGTAGGAAGCCCATTTTAAATGTCTTTGTTCTTGGATTTTACCAAGGATGTAGTGTCGATGTTGTTTGAGCACTTGAAATTATGTATAAAACACCTATCTTAAGTTTTGTAATTGAGCTCAAGGTTTTTGAATGGTACACTATTTGGCGTCCTCCCTACTTAAGAATAACATGTACATGTTATATTGGGAAACATTTGTCTCAATATTTAGAAAAGTAAGCATTAGGGTAGAGAAAAGAGCATCCCTCAACTACCAAGACACCTAATTTCCTTTAGGGGTCTAATGAAGTGTTTTTGATTGTTGGTTCAATTCAATGGGTGAAAATGTGGGAGTAATGGTGGATGAACTTCCCATAGAAATTCATGTGTCTTAATAAAATATCGAGATTTATGGCATTGGTGGGAGTATGCCACTCCTTCAAAACTTTGACCTTAGCAAAATTTGTGTAAGTCCCAATGTCATCAATCACAAAACCCAAATACTTGATCCAAAATGGATTAAAAAAAGTGAATGGTTGTAAGACTCAATACTCGCAAATGCAATTCGGTAATTAATGAAGGTTAGATAAACTATAAAGACAACACAAATATTAAAGTAAATGAGACAGAAAAGAGGAAAAACAAGAATTAAATGAGATAGAAAATGAAAATAGGAGAAAAAAGACTAAGGAATGGGAAATGAAAGGCCAATCTTGTTGGCCTTTTCGTTACCCCAACTCTCCCTATTTATTCTTGTAGTTTCACTCTCAAAGGGTATTTTGGCCAATGAGTGGAGTATGCAGAGAAAGACAATCAGAGTATGATTATAATCATGAGAAATGTGGATGGATGGGCATTGAATGAGGCATGCCAAGCCGTTGTGAATGCTCTATGAACCATATGTCATTTTACTAGTGAAGCTTCATCATTGGCACTCCTTTTACTTGAGAAGAAAATGTATATATATGTGAGTTTTGCATTGTATTAAAAGTCTAAGTTGAAGCTTGTTCATCCTCATTGTTTGAATGATACATTGTCCTTATTGTTGGTTTGGATTTAAGGCTAAAGTAATTTCCTACTTTGTTGTTGGATTGTTGATGATAAGTGTATTTTTGGAGTTAACTTTGTGCATAAGCAGTTTGGTGGGGTGTTAACAGCTAAAATTATAAGACCAAGTAATAAGGAGGTATCCATGTCGACACATTACACATGCAATGAATTGGATTTGAACCATTGTTCTCACATAAACGGATTCAAAGGGTGTTTCATTCAATTAGCTCTTGAGAACAGAGCATTGCAAGCACGAAAGAACTCAAGCCTTGAAGCAGAGAATCACAACCAATCCTTCTGTGCTTATCTGGTGATAAAAACATGGAAGTTTGCACTCAAAATCCTATTTATTATTGACATTGTTAGTTGTTATTGTTGTGTGTAAGCTACATTAAGAAAAAAGGCCTTGTATCCATTCAAAGGATAGAGATATATGCATAATACAAAGAAATATATATTAGAAGTTAATTCTATAGAGGATCCATGTTGGTGAAGCAAGTGGGGTATAATTCCCTCATTTATAGATCATAAGGTATCTGGAAAATTGAATACTTGATCATGATGTAGTTGTTATAAATTTTAAGAGAACACATAATCAACATGGCTAAAGCGAAGATAGAAAGGTTGGAAGACCTGCAAGCCATCAATGTGCAGATTCAAGAAGAGAATAATCACTTGAAGGAGAAGGTCCATATGTTGGACCAGAGGATGGTAGACCCAAAAAATAAAATTGATACCTATGAAAAAATGATGGCATTGCTAAAGAAGTGATTTGATGAATTCCAATACTCCCTCACAATTGTCATGGAAGATTAGGACAAGAGAAAAGTGCAGCTTCTGCAATTGGGAGAGAATGTGATCCAAATGGATAACTAGTGGGAGCATAGACTCACTCAGATGATGGATCAACTACATCGAGAGTTGGTAGAGAAGGAAGAATATTTGGAAAAGATACAAGAAACTGTCAAAGAGACCAAGGAAGCAGAGCCACCTTCCATTGCCATTATTGTGTTCTTTCATATTCTTTTGTGCAAATGTGGTTGGTGTTAAATTTTAATGTTTTTATTAGGTTATCAATGCATTTTCAAAACAATAGCATAAAGAGGATCATTGAAAGAAACACAATTACAAGGTACACAACATTTTATCTTGGGAAAACCTCATGGGGGAGAAAACCTAAGAAAATCTTCCTCAATAATAAATTTCCAATACAATGCCAAGACTAAGACCAAACCACCAAGAACAAACTAGGACTAAGCATGCGCCTCTCTTCTCCTTCTTGCAACTGTAGATTTCTTCAAAATATGTGCACTAGAAGTGTGAGTGAGTGTGTGTGTGAACAAGTGAGGTGCCATCCTCACTTATAAATACTTGTTTAGGAGGCGCTAGGGTTATGTCTCTTTACTTAGTAGGGCCGACTTCTTCCAAGAGTAGTTAAAACTACTTTATAAACCCTAGGGGATGACTTTATAAATACCACCATATAAATATGGTTTGACCAATCCAAAAAAGGGAATTTTGTCTTATACAAGACCCGACATGATCAATCCACAAAAGGGGATTTGATATATAAGATAATAACTCAAATATAGACCAGCAACAAGGAAAAGGCATCTACACGGTCTTTTGTTCATGTAGGAAATGTTACATTAGGGAAACCAGATGATCGTTTCAGGTAAGGATTAAGCAACATGGAGTAGACATTAGAAATGAACGCATTTGCACCTCGGACTTAGCAAAACACTCACTTAAGACCAAACATCATGTCTGCCTGGAGGATACGAAGATACTAGCAAAAGAGGATCATTACTACATGAGATGCTTAAGAGAAGCTCTCGAAATAATCAAGCACCCCAACAATATGAACAGATATGGTGGCTTGGAGGTGAGTAGTTTTTGGCACCCATTAATCAACCAACTTAGAGACCCTCATAGATCAAATCAGGTATGACACCTCCCTTCTTCTTTCCTTGCTTATTTAGGTTTTCCTTTGCTTCACTGCATAGACTTAGGGGTCTAACTAACCTGTATTACCTACTTTATAAATTATAATTATAAACACCTACTACTATATATTTCAATAATTAAGTCACATATAACCTAATATTATGACAATATATTTTAAAACCCCAGTATTCCTACTATGTTACATCTTTATCACTTACAACACAAACTAACCCCTACTACTTAGTATCCTAAACCTATTAAGATTATCTATATTTATACAAAAACCTTTCAATACTTAGACCTAATAATACTGAATATCTTACTAAAAACACAATCTAACAAATACTAAAAACAATCCTTTAGTTCCCTAGATTTTTTCCAACAAAACCTAAACCATAGCTAAAAGCTTCATTTCCTTAATCTAGTAATTAGTTCACCAAACTTTTTACATTAAATATAAACATAAATTAAAAATACTTTTAAATTAAAAACTATCTAACTCTAACCCTAAAACATTTCCTTCCTTTCTTTTTAGGTTTTCCTTGGTGTCAGTTCGACTTAAGAGTCTAACTAAACCTGCATTACCTACTTTTATAGACACTTACTACTATATATATCAATAAGTTACCTATACCCTTATCTTATGGCACTTTATATATTAATAATCATATATATATTCCTACTTTGTTACATCATAATCACTTGCTAATTAACCCCTACTACTTAGTATCCTAAACATTTAATATTACTTTTACAAAAACCTTCACTACTTAGACCTAATCATACTAAATACACTATTTAAACACTACCCTAGATTTATTCTAATCAACTAAAAACTAAACCTAAACCCTAATTGAAAGCTTCCTTTCCATAGTTCACTAAACTTTATACATCAAAATTTAAACACAAATTAAAAAGTACTAATTAGTAATAATATAAAAAACTATAACCCTAAAACAACCAAACCTGACTAAAGCTCCCTTCCTACCTTAACTTTAAATACAATCCAATTAATTAAAAGTACTAAAACTTATATTATATATAAAATTATAAAACACTATTAAAACTCTAACCCTAAAACAACCATAACTAAAGGTCCCTTCTTACATTAACTTTAAATATAATTCAATTAATTAACTTTAAATATAGTTCAATTAATTAAAAGATTAATTTTTGTTTATAAATATAATTCAATTAATTAAAAATACTAAAACTTATATTTATACATATATATAATTAAAAAACATTATTAATACATTTACTAACTTAGTAATAATTTATGATATATTATTATATTATTATTTAGTTAAAATTTTTAATTTTTGTTTAACACTCTGTAGATTAGGTTTTTAGATAGCCAACCTAGGTTAAATATTAAAAACATCCTGCATAGTAACTATTAATTGACCGAGATCAGAAAGTTATCAATTGACGATTAGTCCTGATGATGAATCCTGATTCGGATTCGAAACATCGATGACAAAAATGACACCAACTGTGGATTATCTGGCAAACAACTTTGAAAATACTCACCACAGAAATATGAAAACAACTCAAATATAATTAGAATATTCTTCGAAGTTACAATATCTAAACACTCCCCCTTAACGAGAAGGGTATTCTACTAACATAACCCAATACAACATCATGAGGAGAGAGAGGGCATCAACATCATTTGCATTTGGAACATTGACTAGCATATCCACAAATCATCAGAAGTTTTTCTCATCATCAATAACATCATCATTCACAGCATGGAGATGGAGTATCATCATCATCATCATCATCATATGCATCCACATCAATTAGCATAACACTAAAGCAACAATATCACCAACCTAAGGTTGGTAAACCATCGTCAACAACATGTGGTTGATACAACAACATGAGGTTGAAACAACAACATCATTATCATTAGTATGAGGTTGAGGAAACAACATCATTAGCACGAGTTTGAGACAACAACATCATCATCATATGGAAACAGAATGAGGCAGGTGCAACAACAAAAATTTTTGGTGCTCTGACAGACTGTCCTTACCGGAGATTCAGGATCTTCCAAGAAATCATAAGATTCCATAGGATATAAAATTACTAATGAAACTAAAATGTGGTACTCTAACAAATAATCCTTACCATACCTTCGGGATCTGCCCAGGAATAAAAGGATTCCCTAGGATATAAAATCCTAATGGAGCTACCACATGGTACTCTGACAAACTGTCCTTACCGGACCTTCGGGATCTGCCCAAGAATCAAAGGATTCCCTAGGATATAAAATCCTAACGAAGCTACCACTATTGACCAAAGTTGTCATATACATGCACAATTACTCTGATAGACTGTCCTTACTAGACCTTCGAGATATTCCTAGGGAATATCAATCCCCTAAGATATAAAATCCTAACGGAGCTACCTTTTGTTGGTCAAGATACCATAGTATCATCAACATCACTCCCCCTTTCGAGGTAGGTCCTTTTGGACAACACCAAGATTGTTTGAGAAGTACTCAAACTTTACATGAGACAGAGGCTTGGTCAACACATTTGCAACCTTATCATATGTGCCAACATATTGGAGATTTATAGCTCCCCTCTACACCATATCATGAATCTAGTGATACCGAATCTCATGGAACATTGGGTTCTTCGTCATATTTATGAAACTATGGTTATCACATAGAATCACGGTGGCTTCCATCTACAAATTATATAGACCTATCAACAACTTTCGAAGCCATACAGATTCACAACTGACGAAACATGCTGCAATGTATTTCGCTTCTGTCACACTGAGAGAAATATTGGATTGCTTCCTTCCTTGCGATTAAGTCATGGTCGAACCCAGATTGAAACAACATCCTTAAGTTCTCTTTCTATTAGAATCAAGTCCATCCCAATATGAATCAGTATAACCATACAGTCTAAAGTCATTATCTCCAATATAATGGAGACCATAATCCAACGTACCCTTAAGGTATCTCATCACATGATTTGAAGTTATAAGGAGAACACATATGGGATCTACCAAATATTGACTCAAGTTATTCACAACAAAGCATATTTCTAGCCCAAAATTCATTAGATACATCAACGAACCAATAATATGTCTATATAGAGTAGCATCAACCAACTATGATGAAGTATCAATCAGGAGCTTCAAATTTGTTTCCATGGGTGTGTTCATGGATTTACATTGCAACATGTTAAATTTCTTCAGTATTTCAACTGCATACTTCCCTTGGTTAAGGAATATCTTCTCTGGGCTCTTTCAAACTTCAAGACCTAAGAAATAATGCAACAAACCTAGGTCTATCATCTCAAACTATGCAACGAGCTTCTTGTTACAATATGTGATGATATTTTCTTCTCTTGTTAAGAATAATTCATCCACATACAGTAGCAATACAATTGGCTCATCATTCATAACCTTGAAGTAAAGGTTAGAATCAACTTTACTCTTGGTAAAGCCCAAGTTTGTCAAGAAACTATCAATTCTGCCATTCCAAGCTCTAGGAGCTTGCTTCAACCCGTATAGATATTTCATCAACCTATAGACATGAGTCTTTATATCTTCAACTTCAAACCCTTGTGGTTGTTCTATATACACTTCTTCTTCAATAACACCATTTAAGAAGGTTTTTTTCACATCCATCTAGTGTAACTTCCACTTCATTTTGGCTACAAGAGCTATGATGGTTCTGATAATAGTGTATATGGATATAGGATAAAATGTCTCTTCATAATCAATAACTTCCTTTCGAGAAAAACCACGAGCAACAAATCTTGCTTTTTGTTTTTCAATACTTTCGTCTGTTGCATGTTTTATTGTTGGCCCTTGACCAAGTTTTGAGGAACACTTGGTCATATTTGACCATTTTTTGACTTCAATAGCCTGTCAAAGATGGAGCGCCAGGAAAAGCAGAGATCACTGGATCTCGACCCACTTTTGGGGCCCTTTTAGGGTTTTGGGTTAATGTAATGGGAAAGGGATTTCAGTCCATGGGTTTACCCATGTTTAGGCCTATTTTGTAAAGTATAAATAAGTAGCTAAGCAATGTAAGAGAGGGGGAGAAGATAAGCTAAGTGATAGTAAAGGCTTTGTGTATATTGTGTGACCGACTTGTAGAGTTGAGTGCAAGTGTTGTAAGTGTTGAGTGCATGGATTGTAAGAAGGCTTTGTGCTAGATCTACTCGGGGAAGGAGGATCTGGCGAGGTGCGCACATATCTCCTGTCCTATGCGGAGTACAAGTGTGAGCTTTGTGTTGTAACCTGATTGACCAAATCTAATAAATAAGAAGAATACCTTGTGGACGTATCCCCAGGGTGGGGGGTGAACCACGGTAACTCTATGTGTTGTGCTTGGTTCTTCGACCTAATGTGTTGGTTTCTTTCCATGTGTTGTGCTTGATATGATTATGCTATGTGCTTTGCTATGATATACTTAGATAGATCCACTTTGCTTTGTGCTTCTTAAATGTGTGGGTATAGATTTGACATATATGAAAGTGTTGAGTGTTAGACCTATTTTTTTTTTGCTAAGTACTAACTTAACCTAGATCTAAGTGAATGATGTGGTGCTATGTGCCATCTGCAGAGTGCCATGAGGGTTAAATACTGATGAATGATCTATGATAAAGTGCTTGCTAAGAGTAAGAATCACAGATCTGTGTCCCAGCTAAGGTTTCAGACACCTGAGTCTTGCAACCACCGCTGCTTCTACCTCGGGTGAGACTTCATCTGTTATGCAGGTGTTGTCGAAAGAGTCGGTAGTTAGGGTTTTGTTGGTGCGTTGAACCCTGGGTCTGCCCCTGTGCCAAAAAATGGTTCAGTTGTCGGGACCTGAAACTATGATTGCTGGGAACTAAGGAAGAAGAAACTTTGTGCAAAAGAAATCTCTATGCGTAGATCTGTTGCCCTAGTGCGCAAATTTTTACTCGACCTGTGAAGATTTGTGTCAGGAATAAGGTCAGACCTAAAGAAAGGAAGATCAGATCCAAAGAAAAGAAGTGAGATCTGAACACTCTGTGCTCTAAGAAAAGTAAAAGTGGAAATTTCTGAAAGAAAGAAGTCATATCTGCATAAAGGAGGTAAGATATGTAAGCTTTGAGCTCTAATAAAGGTAAGAATAGTAAAAAAATCCTTAGATCTGGAAGCTTTTTGCTTTGTAGAAGTATGTTTGATATATTCTGTCCTAGCTTAAAAACTAGGGCATTAATAGATGAAAGAAAGTTTGATATGAATAGATATGATAAGTATAATGATAGATATGTTATACCTATGCATAGAAATAATGTCTGGACTAACAAGTGGATGAAGGATCCTAGAAAGAAATTTTTGCAGGCTAGCCATTATGATCCTAGCGTGCAGTAAAAGAAGAGTTGGGGATCATTGAAGAGAAAGAGAGGATTAACTCGTTGTTACAGTTGCAGAAGACCAGGACATCTTGCTAAGGAATGCCCTCGGAGAAAACATAGTTGTCTCTGTTGCAAAGCTTTGGACCACGACGTATTGGATTTCCCTAGAATGATCGCTAAGTTGGAAAGGTTGAATCTGAATCAAGAAGACTAGAAGACAGATCCAGAAAAAGGAAGAAACCCAACAAGAATCAGAGAAAATATTAATATGGATAAAAGAAACCCTGAAGGAACATAAAGATGTCGGATTACCAGTGATATTCAAAGAAAAGGAGCAAGTTGAAGCAAGAATAGGGGACTTTGACATTGATTGTATTCTTGATGAAGAAACACAAGTGAACATTATGCCAGAAAGAACTTGGGAAGCTATAGGAAAGCCTACCATGATCCCTTCCCTAGGAAGAACCAGTTTATTCAGAGGAAAGCTAGTAAACCTATGTGGAAGGCTCGCTCGGATACCTATGATTGTCAATGGAACTTCGACAGAGGAAGACTTTGAGATTATTAAATTTTTTGAAGATAGTGCCTTGTTTACCATGCCCATAGGAAAACCTTGGATTGATAGAGAACAAGTCAGACAAAAAGAAGAAGAAGAAGTTTTGGAACAGAAGAAGCAAGAGTTAAAAGACTTTATGACTCGAAGGATTGCGCACTTGATTGAAGAACAGAAGAGCAGATCGCAGATATTTAATACTAGCAACTCTGATGTCGAGGCTAAGACAACACTAGAGGATCCACAGAAGATTGAGTTACCTATTTTCGATACAAAAGAAGCATTATCCAAGAACCCTAGGAAAGAATTTCAACAGCACGAAGTAACTAAGACCACAGAAGATAAGCATCAGAATGGTAAAAGCATTACTGGGATGAAACTCACTGGGAAGAAGGCTAGAAAGTTAAGAAAGAAAAGCGCTAATACTGTAAGATTACAAGAGGTTCTAGAGGATACTTCACAGAAAGAAAAATTACAGAATTGGAGCTTCACTGAGATATCATAACAACGACATAGAGTACTTCGCCATGACAAAGAAATATAGTTGTTGGGGCTGATATATCCATTCAACTTCCGCTTCGAATGGGCAAAAAAGAAATAAAGGTTCGTCATCCAACTATTGAAACGCGCCATAATGGGTCGAACAGGAGTTAATGAAGGATCATAACCATTACCAACAAACCGTTGCTAAGTTTCCCTACTTAGTCCATCACGCCACGCACTGAGAATAATTTTTTCTAAGTGAGAATTTGAGCACGAAACCTGACATTAATTCACCTTGAGATCATTGCCTTGTTCCCACACTATTCATTGTAGTCTATGAATTCCTTTCGCACCTAAGCTAGCTGACCCAAGCTTGTATGTCGGATGAGATCAACACTGCTGAGAAAGTAGTTACATAATTTTTTATTGACTTAATGGCTGAGAGAGTCATGTCGGAGCGAGGAGTGTCTACAGGTGTACATGCATCGTCCTTGGGAGCATTGCCAACTTCCCCCTCCACTGCTCAAGCAAGATCATCCCAACCACCATTGGAAAGATGATCTAAGCTCAAAAATGACTTTGCCACTATGAAGATGATCCCAATTATATTTCCTAAGTATATCCCACCACTAAGTGGCATAGTGAATCGAGACACTATACCCAAAGACTTGGACTATGCTTTGGTCACTGCGTACCTCCTAAAAGGGGTGCACGCAGTTCGTGTTGACCAAGATAAGCTCACAACAATGAAATTTAGTGATTTTAACCTTGGAGATCCCAAAGTTTACAGTATGATAGCCCCGCAGAAGTACTTAACTATCACAAAAGGAAGGAACCCAAATATTGTCCCTCAGGAATGGACCCATAACCTTGCGCAGTCAACCCTCCTCAATGTAATGAAGATGCCTCATTTCAGGAGGCATCAAGAAGTGAATGCATGCGTCATATTGTTGTTGTCCTGCTACCACGAAGGATACTTATGGTTGGACCGCTACATCACTGTGGATTCGATTTTGATCAATCGGATCACAGGGCTAAGCATGCAAAGCACTGGCCCATGGGAGTTTTACCTTGAAAATACTGTAGATCATGCTCTCTCCCAGCGAATAAAAGAAACATATGGTGATTTTTAGAAGGGCATGCAAGGCTACAAGGTAGCCTCCATGGAGAATGTAGCAGTGCACCTCGGTTGCCAGATGATCGCAGGGAAGTTAGTCCACAAGAACAGACCCACACAGGTGACTGGATTTGTATTTGACCTCGCAGGGAAGTGCATGGAGGGAATACAAATAAACTGGGAAAAATACCTTGTAAATCAGCTAGATCTTGACTGTAGAGAAACGCAAGACCAAGGGTATGTGTTCCACTTTAGTTGGTTTCTCATACTCATTGCTTTCATCGCTTGGGAGCTACCAGAAGGTGCCACTTTTCCAGAGATCGAACCCTTCAAACCACTGGTCGCGAAGTTTTGTACGCTTTGGTACTCCAACGACATGAACAAGTAGTGGCAGTCCAATGTCGTCTTCCACGCTTATTACAACCAATTGAAGAATGCAATCCACTCTACACCGCACCTCACACCAAACACACTTCATAGGTTTAGACCTTTGATCAAATTCAGCGTGGACCGCCACTTCACCTATATCATAGTGCACATTGATGAGCACAAACAACAACTCCAATCGTACTACAAGTTGACAGAAGAAGACTTGGAGTAGATTACCAAGGAATGGTCAGAGGACCTCCTTGTTCCAGTGGACCCCGCATAAATATCCAATGTGGAAAGCCCTGAAGATAAACTGGATACACCTAGACCAAGCAAGACTAAGACGGATGATGAAGTTCAAGATATCCATAGAACATCCACAAAGACTACTTCGGTCTCACTCGCGCATGGAGGTGATGGTGAAGAACTAGGTGGCACAGAGGTTGAGCAAAACAAAGGAGAGGTTACTCCGCCTAGAGAGGAGGAGGATCCCTCTAAGAAAAGGAAGGTCACCCAACCAAATCCCTCATCCCAAAAGAAAACTAAGGCCACCTGAACTATGTTTAAGACTACCCTCACATAGGACGACCTCGAATTCTTGATCACTACACTGAATGATGCCTCACTAGAGATCATAGAAAGGCAAGAAGCAAAGGAGGAGGAGATATTCAACTGACTCATGGGTGAACTTCAAGGAGTGCAGTAGGCACTCTAGTCCAGGCGAGACATTTCTACTATGCCCTTGATGATGGGAACAACAGGAATAGGCAATGATCCCACCCAATTATGCCAGATTGCTGAGAAATTCGAAGCTCGCCTTCGAAAATCTCAAGAAGAAACAACGCAAGCCACCCAAGATTTGGCACAACTACAGAGTGCACTTATAGTACAACAAAGGAAGAAAGAACATGAACATCTTGCCTTACAAGTGAAGTGGGAGGAGGAGAAAGCACAGTTACAGTAGAGCAAGGACCAATTGCTAGTAGAGAAACTTGACATCCAGGAACAAGTTCACAAAGCACTTCACTTTGTGACAGTCATTGAAGTGAAAATTGAAGAACATGTCCCATAGCAGGTGGCACAACTTCAAGAAGTAATCCAACAATTTCAGCAGCGCATCACAGATCTGGAACTTTGTACCATGCCCGAGACTCCCCAAGAAGTAAGAGATCTAAGGGATGCAACTACCCGTAGTGCATTTGATAGGTTAAAAACCTTGGCTTTGGAATGTAAGAAGTTGATTGCTAGAAGTGCTCAGACTTATGAGAACCCAGAATTGCAGACATTAGAGGCACAACTCCAAGAAGAAAAGAAGCATGTAGATACGCTACAGGTGCAGCTGAAGGCCTTGACCCTAGTTGAAAGAATGAAGCAATTTCCAGAACAACACACTTCCCAACAACAGGTACACATGCTGCAAAGTAAAGTGATGGAAGTATCTCAACGAATTCAACCACTCCAAGAGAAAGCATGCCAACTGTTCACTGAAGTTGAGATCCAGGAAGTTGAGCTTGAACAGGTTGTCATCACCGCAGAACAACGCATGGAAGGACCAGTAAACGACGCAATCATCTAGGAGTTCACTGAGCAAGAGGTTGTCGCACTGCAGTAGGTTGAAGTAGCTCAGGCTAAGCTCGAGACATTCAAAGAGGAGTTGATCAGACCAGAGTGACTCGGGATGAGTCACAGGTGAGTGTTGGGGGCCTGTTGGCCCTTGACCAAGTTTTGAGGAACACTTGGTCATATTTGACCATTTTTGGACTTCGACAGCTTGTCAAAGATGGAGCGTCAGGCAAAGTAGAGATCACAGGATATCGACCCACTTTTGGGGACCTTTTAGGGTTTTGGGTTAATGTAATGGGAAAGGGATGTCGGCCCATGGGTTTACTCATGTTTAGGCCTATTTTGTAAAGTATAAATAAGTAGCTAAGCAATGTAAGAGAGGGGGAGAAGATAAACTAAGTGATAGTAAAGGCTTTGTGTATATTGTGTGACCGACTTGAAGAGCTGAGTGCAAGTGTTGTAAGTGTTGAGTGAATAGATTGTAAGAAGGCTCTGTGCTAGATCTACTCGGGGAAGGAGGATCTGGCGAGGTGCACGCAGATCTCCTGTCCTATGCGGCGTACAAGTGTGAGCTTTGTGCTGTAACCCGATTGACCAAAGCTAATAAAGAAGAAGAATACTTTGTGGACGTAGCCTTAGGGTGGGGGTGAACCATGTTAACTCTATGTGTTGTGCTCGGTGCTTCAACCTAATGTGTTGGTTTCTTTCCATGTGTTGTGCTTGATATGATCATGTTATGTGCTTTGCTATGATATACTTAGATAGATCCACTTTACTTCGTGCTTCTTAGATGTGTGGGTATAGATTTGACATGTATGAAAGTGTTGAGTGTTAGACCTATTTTGTTGTTGCTAAGTACTAAATTAACCTAGATCTAAGTGAATGTTGTGGTTCTTTGTGTCATTTGTGGAGTGGCATGAGGGTTAAATACTGATGAATGATCTATGCTAAAGTGCTTGCTAAGAGTAAGAATCACAGACCTTTGTACTAGCTAAGGTTGCAGACACCTGAGTCTTGCAACCACCCCTACCTCTACCTCGGGTGACACTTCATATGCTTCGCAGGTGTTGCCGAAAGGGCCAGTAGTTAAGGTTTTTTTGGTGTGTTGTTGAAGTGTTGAGCCCTAGGTATGCCCCTGTGCCAACAAATAGTTTTGTTGTCGGGACATGAAACTGTGATTGTTGGGAACTAAGGAAGAAGAAACTTTGTACAAAAGAAAGCTATGTACGTATATCTATTTCCCTAGTGCACATTGTTTTACTCGACCTTTGAATCTTTGTGACAGGAGTAAGATTAGATCTGAAGAAAGGAAGATCAGATCCGAAGAAAATAAGAAATATATAAACGCTTTGTTCTCTAAGAAAAGTAAAAGTGGAAATTTATGAAATAAAGAAGTCAGATCTGCAAAAAAGAGGTAAGATATGTAAGCTCTGTGCCCTAATAAAGGTAAGAATAGGAAAAATTCCTTAGATCTGGAAGCTTTGTGCTCTGTAGAAGTAAGATAAGTGAAATTTTTTGTTTCTAGAGCATGGATCTAGGTATGTTTGATAGTTTATGTCCTATCTTAAAAACTAGGGAATTAATAGATGAAAGAAAGTTTGATATGAATAGATCTGATAAGTATAATGATAGCTATGTAATACCTATGCATAGAAAGAATTTCTGGACTAACAAGTGGATGAAGGATCCTAGAAAGAAATTTTTGTAGGTTAGCCATTATGATCTTAGCGCGCAGTACAAGAAGAGTTGGGGATCATTGAAGAGAAAGAGAGGATTAACTCTTTGTTACAGCTGCAGAAGACTAGGACATCTTGCTAAGGAAT
>SNQJ01S0090997.1:0-21226 GCA_010110895.2 Picea sitchensis | reverse complement strand
CTAGAGGATGAAAGTATAAATAAGATAACAATGGTCTCTTGTAGATCATCCTTTTTGTGGATCAATGGAGAGCTTCTTGTGAGAATATATTTTGGAGTATTGATGGAGAGCTTCTTGAGCATTTTTGGTGTGGAACACTTGAGAATATTGAATATATATAGGTGACTAAGGTTCCCAAGGATATCTAAGCCAAATTTCATAAGGAAGGTGAAGAAAAGAGGGCCGAAATTGAAGGGAGGATAAATTCTTTTGATGATGCTTTCTAAGGTATCTTATTTATAGGTCATCTCACCATTTTTTCTATAAATTTCTTTCTATAATGATTCAGATTGTGAAATTGTTATTCCATTGAGAAAACATACCAAAGTATCTGTGGTAAAAAATTCATCTTGTGGGACGTTTTATTTTGGGAGTTACACTCTGTGGAAAATAGGGTTTGTGGCTAGTCCTGAAACTAGTCAAAAACAGGTGTTTCAGGTAAAAATGTCATAACTTCTTCAGAACAGATAAAACTTAAGTGAGACCAAATGTGTTGGTTAGGGTACAGGCTGTAGTATGTTGTGTAACATTTTCCAATCAATTCAACAAATATTTTGTGTGGGCCACGCTCTACAAGGTTGTTCTCTAGAATAATCCAAAATTCAGCAAGGTATGCCATTTTTTCTATAAAGCCTTTTCTGAGAGGTTCCAAGTAGTGCCACCTGGAGGAATGGCATAAACAAAACTGAAGAACATTGTGTATCAGTTTCATATCTTTATTCATTACAAGTACAAAGTTATGATTATTTCAAGTTGGGGTTGTTGACTAATCCAAAACTAGTCATGGATGAGACAAGCAGTTGATGAGTTGGCACATACATGAGGTGTATAGTTGATGATGTTGGTACATATTGATGAGTCATTGTTGATTATTATTTGACACATGATTGGTATAAACTTGGTACATGGTTGGATGCACTTGTTTATGGTACAGGTTGATTACAGGTTGTTTGGCACAGGTTGGTGCATCGTTGATGCACTTGTTTATGTTGACATATTGATATCTATTGAGGATTGTTGCCTCATATCAGTTGGTGCTAAGAATGTAAGTTGAATCTTGCATATATATCTGGTTCTCTTGTAGAGTTGTACTCTATTCAGTTGTTTCTGAAAAATCCCCGGATTAAAGTCCATAATAAAAAGAAAAATTGTACGTACATCTTGTGTTCTTTGTATTCCTTGTGGAGATGATTTGTTGATGATATGTTGCTGATATATGTTGCTGATATATATTCACATATAACTGATTATAAATGAAAACAATGAGTAATGAGTAAATGCTGAATGTTAACTAAGGATTTTTTGTGTAAGAGGCAAGTTTTGGGAAAAAGATCCCCACACTCATTCACCCCCCCCTCTAAGTGTGGTAGATGTGTCCAATAGACCATTAACCATTCCCTTCTTGTTAATTTGTTGCATATATCTGAAATTTAAATTCCCAAACTTTTCGTGCCATATCCTACTTCTTTCATCAACATGGGTAAGCAGTAATGCAGAATCTGGTTCAATAAATTCAGAAAATGTGTAGAGTCTAGATTTATGATTTACCTCACTGGTAGAAACCTTGAAATTGGTTTGCATGTAATAGATATTCATTGACTCATGTGTGAATATGATTGTTGGTGTAGGCCAATTATGTGGATAATCAAGGAAGTTTTGAAGGAATTGAAGCAACACCAGAAAATAGGGGAGTGGACCATAAATAGAGGAAAGGCATCCCTAGAAACAGAGGAAAGCCTAAGCATCACCAGAAAAAGTGGATAAGAACCAACTTGGAGCAATGGTTGGATCGAGGACCAGATGATACTAAGTCAAGGAGAAAATGGACAAACCTAATCCTCTTAGGTTTAGGGTTTTTGTAAGGAAATTGTCCCAGTTTTGTATAAGTAGAATGTATTAGGGCGATGATAAGTTGTCCTTTTTGTAGAGTGTGTATTGTTGAGAGAATGGTGCAATATATGAAGATCGAATGTAATGAAGGAAGGAATATATAGTGCGCATCACTAGATTTTGAAAGAATATGAATAAAGAGCAGAAGAGACAAATATTTGTGGATGAAGCCCCAAGGGGGGGGTGAACCACGATATATCTGTGTTTTGTGTGAATGTATGTAGTGTTTTTGATTTTATTTGTTTTATTAAGTTTATGATGAACATGTTAAATGATAAAGGGAATAACATTGTGCACTAAGAATAAACTAATGGAATCTGCAAAATAGCTCGAAATAAATGAAAGTTATAGCTAGTGTTTAGATCACAATCTTGTGTTACAGTAGATAAATACTTGTCATTGAACACATGCATCTATAATGGTTAATGAATTACCATTAGAATAGTTTTAATCATGGTCTAGAATAATATATAATGAGGGTTAACAATAATTAGGTTAAATGCCTCTAAGAGAAACACTTCACATCCCATGGTTGTAGACATCTGAGTCCTGCAACCACCCATAGAAGCCATCTTGGGTGAGACTTCGCAATACACTTTTTGCATTGTGTTTCATTCTAGTATCTAGAAGGGCCAATGGTCGAAGGGTTGTTGGAAATCCTATATCTAGAACCTGGGTCATACCAGGAGATATAACTGTTAGCCCTTGACGAAGTTTTGAGGAACACTTGGTCATATTTGACCTTTTTTGGACTTCGACAGCTTGTCAAAGATGGAGCACAACACAAAGAAGATATCATAGAAGCTGGACCCCTTTCTTGGGTCCATTTTGGGTTTTGGGGGATAATTTAATGGGTATGGGATGTCGGCCCATGGGTTTAACCATGTTTAGGCATATTTTGTAAAGTATAAATAAGTAACTAAGCAATGTAAGAGAGAAGAAGATAAGCTAAGTACTAGTAAAGGCTTTGTGTATATTGTGTGACCGACTTGCAGAGCTGGGTGCAAGTGTTGTAAGTGCTAAGTGCATGGATTGTAATAAGGCTCTGTGCTAGATATACTTGGGGAAGGAGGATCTGGTGAGGTGCACATAGATCTCTTGTCCTATGCGGAGTACAAGTGTGAGCTCTATGTTGTAACCGGATTGACGAAAGCTAATAAAAAAGAAGAAGACTTTGTGGACGTAACCCCAGGGTGGGGGTGAACCACGGTAACTCTGTGTGTTGTGATCGGTGCTTCGACCTAATGTGTTGGTCTCTTTCCATGTGTTGTGATTGATATGATTATGCTATGTGCTTTTCTATGATATACTTAGATAGATCCACTTTTCTTTGTGATTCTTAGATGTGTGGGTGTAGATATGACATATATGAAAGTGTTGAGTGCTAGAACTATTTTTATGTTGCTAAGTGCTAACTTAACCTATATCTAAGTGAATGTTGCGATGCTTTGTGCCGTCTGCAGAGTGCCATGAGCTTTAAATATGGATGAATGACCTATGCTAAAAGTGTTTGCTAAGAGTAATAATCACATATCTGTGTCCCAGCTAAGGTTGCAGACACCTGAGTCTTCCAACCACCCCTGCCTCTACCTCAGGTGAGACTTCATCTGATTCCCAGGTGTTTCCCAAAGGGCCGGTAGTTAGGGTTTTGTTGGTGCGTTGTTGAAGCGTTGAACCTTGGGTCTACCGCTGTGCCAACAAATGGTTCTGTTGTCGGGACTTGCAACTGTGATTGTTGGGAACTGAGGAAGAAGAAACTTTGTGCAAAAGGAAGCTTTGTGCATAGATCTGTTGCCCTAGTGCCCAGCTTTTGACTCGACCTGTGAAGATTTGTGCCGGGAATAAGGTCATATATGAAGAAAGGAAGATCAGATCCGAAGAAGAGAAGTGAGATCTGAACACTCTATGCTCTATGGAAAGTAAAAGTGGAAAATTCTGAAAGAAAGAAGTCAGATCTGCAGAAAAGAGGTAAGATCTGTAAGCTCTGTGCCCTAATAAAGGTAAGAATAGTAAAAATTTCTTAGATCTAGAAGCTTTGTGCTCTGTAGAAGTAAGATAAGTGAAATTTTTTGTTTCTAGAGCATGGATCTAGGTATGTTTGATAAATTCTATCCTAGCTTAAAAACTAGGGCATTAATAGATGAAAGAAAGTTTGATATGAATATATATGATAAGTATAATGATAGATATGTTATACTTATGCATAAAAAAAATGTCTAGACTAACAAATGGATGTAGTATCCTAGAAAGAATTTTTTGAAGGCTAGCCATTATGATCCTAGCGTGTAGTACAAGAAGATTCGGAGATCATTGAAAAGAAAGAGAGGATTAACTCTTTGTTAGAGTTGCAGAAGACCAGGTCATCTTGCTACAGAATGCCCTAGGAGAAAACCTAGTTGCCTCTGTTGTAAGGTTATGGACCATGAAGTACTGGATTTCCATAGAATTATTTCTATACTTGAAAAGATGAATATGGAGCAAGMAAACCCTTAAGGAGACCAAGAAACTAAGATTATAGAAGAACCCCARCAAAAATCAGAGATTATGTTAYAGAAAATAAAAGAAACCCTAAATGAACATAAAGAATSTCAGGGATGATTTTAGGGGATAAATTTCGCTCATGGGCTAATTTTCCATGGTTTTTCCAAAAAAGAGATTCGTTATTTTAAAAATGATTCGCCCAAATTCTATAGGATAAAAATATTTTACCTTAAAAATTGCCAAAATTTTATAAAAACTATATAAAATACTTAGAAATTTGAATATTTTTACAAAAATATCGTCAAACATTTATAGTTGACATATGAAGGATTAGTAATATTCGCCAAGGTTTCTACATTTTAAAATAAATTTCCATCCTTAAAATCATCCTTGATAAAGATGCCAGTTTGTCAGAGATATTCAAAGAAAAAGAGAAACTTGAAGTAAGAATAGGAGACTTTGACATCAAATGTGCTCTAGATGAGGGAACACAAATAAACATTATGACATAAAGTACTTGGGAAACCCTGGGAAGGCCTACTATGGTTCCTTTTCTAGGAAGAATAGTGTTGTTTAAAGGCAAAATGGTAACCCTATGTGGCAGAATTACCCAGATAGCTATGAGTACCCATGGAGCTTCGACATAGGAAGAGTTTTTATTGAGGACCGTGCCCCATTTCCAGCTTTGTTAGGCAAGATATGGATTGAAAAAGACAATATCTGGAGAAAAGAGGAAAACAAAGCCCTAGAATAGAAGAAGAAAGAACTCATGGAATTTATGACTAGAAGGATCGCCTACTTGATGGAGGAACAAGAGAACAAATCTCAGCTATTGAACACTAGGGACCTAGGTGTCGAAGCTATAAGAGTGTTAGAGGAACCATAGAAGACCAAAATTCCTAATCCATATGAGGGAGGAGTATTATCCTTGGATCTGAAGAAAGAACCTCAGTCGTGCGAAGTGTCTATGTTGAGAGAAGATAAGACTTAGAATGGAAAAAGGATGACTGAGATGAAGCTCACTGGGAGGAAGGCTAGGAACTAAGTAAAAAGAGAGCTAAGATCAAAAAGTTACAGAAGGTTCCACAGGAAACTTCGCAGAAGGAAAAACCACAAGAATTGAGCTTTGCCGGGATATCAAAACAATGACATATGCCACTTCGCCAAGGAGAATTAATATAGCCGTTGAAAGAAAATATAACCATTTGACTACGACTCCGAATAGGTCGAAAAGCATTTATGGCTCGCCACTAGACCATTCGACTGCTCCATAATGGACATAACATAAGTTAATATAGCCTCATACCCGTTGTAAGCAAACTGTTGATAAGTTTCCCTACTTCGTCCGTCATGCCATGCACCAAGAATACTTTTTTCTAAGTGACAATTTGAGCCCAAAACCTGACATTACTTCACCTTGTGATCATTGCCTTGTTCCCATACCATTCATTGTAGTTTCTTCATTCATTTCACAGGAGAGCTAAGTTGACCCAAGCTTGTATGTCATACGAGCTCAACGTTGCCGAGAAAGTAGTTGAAGAAGTTTTGATTGACTTAATGATTGAGAGAGTCATGTCAGAGAGAGGATTATCTAAAGGAGTCCAAGCATCATCAACAAGAGGACCCCAGGCCTCCCCTTCCACTACTTGCGTCGGTCTATCTCGACTGACCGATGAGAAATGGACCAAGCACAAGGATGCCATCGCAAATGCCAAGATTATCCCACACATCCTACCTACTTACTTACCACCTCTAAGTAGTGCCATCAACCATGGCAGTGTACCTTGCAACTTTGAGTACACTTTGATCACTGCGTACCTTCCGAAAGGGGTGCATGCAATTCATGCTGACCACGATAAGCTCGCATCACTAAAATTTAGTGATTTTAACCTTGGATATCGTAAGGTTTACAACATGTTAAATCCACATAAATACTTAACTAGGAAAAAATGAAAGAATTCTAAGATTGTCCCACAGTCATGGACCCAAAACCTTGTACAGTCCACACTGCTTAATGTAATGAAGATCCCGCAGTTCGATAGACACTAGGAATTCAACACATGTGTCAAGTTGTTGTTGTCCTACTACCAAGGAGGATACTTATGGTTGGACCATCACATCACTATGGATCTGACCTTGATCAATAGGATCACAGGCCTTAGTATGCAAGGCCCTAACCCACAAGACTTTTACCCTAGAAATACCTCAGATCGAGCACTAGTGCAGAAGATAAAAGAAACTTATGGTGATGTCGAGAAAGGCAGGAGAGGCTACAAGGTAGCTTCTATCTAGAGTGGCACAGTGCGCCTTTCCTGTCAGTTGATCGCGGGCAAGCTAGTTCGCAAGAACAAACCAACACAAGTGACTGGATTCGTAGTCGACCTCGTAGGGAAGTGTGCCAAGGGACTACAGATGAACTGGGTGCAATACCTTGTAAACCATCTAGATCTTGATTGTAGAGAAGCACAAGACCAAGGGTACGAGTTCCACTTTAGTTGGTTTCTCATCCTAATTTCTTTCATCGCCTGGGAGCTACCAGAAGGTGCCACTTTTCCAGAGATTCAACCCTTCAAACCATTGGTCATGAATTTATGTACGCTGTGGTACTCCAGCAACATGAACAAGAAGTGGTAGTCCAATGTCGTCTTCCACGCTTGCTACAACCAATTGAAGAATGCAATCCAGTCTACATTGCACCTCACCCCAAACACACTTCATAGGTTTATACCTTCGATAAAATTCAGTGTGGACCACCACTTCACCTATATCACAGTGTGTGTTGATCAACACAAAAAATAACTCCAGTCATACTACATGTTGACAGAAGAAGACTTAGAGAAGATTACCAAGGAATGGTCAGTGGACCTCCTTGTTGCAGCGGACCCCGCAGAAATGTCTGACGTGAAAAGCCCTGAAGCTATGCCAGATACACCTAGACCAAGCAAGAAAAAGAAGGATGATGAAGTTCAATATATCCATAGCACATCCACGAAGACTACTTCGATCTCACCTGTGCAGGGAGGTGATGGTGAAGAACTAGGTGGCATAGAGGTTGAGAAAAACAAAGGCAAGTTTACTCTTCCTAGAGAGGAGGAGGATCCCACTAAGAAAAGGAAGATTACCCCACTAAATCCCTCATCATGAAAGAAAACTAAGGCCACTCGAACTACATTTAAGATTATCCTCACACCGGACGACTTCGACTTCTTAATTGCTGCACTGAATGATGCTTCACTAGAGATCAGATAAAAGAAAGAAGCGAAGCAGGAGGAGGTATTCAGCCGAATCAAGAGAGAACTTAAAGAAGTGCAGCAAGCACTCCAGTCCAACTGAGTAGTTTCTACTGCACCCTTGAAAATTGGAACAACAGGAACAGGCGATGAGCCCACCCAATTACACCAGATCGCTGAGAAAGTCGAAGCTCACATTGAACGATCTCAAGAAGACACAACTTTCCCCACTAAATCCCTCATCATGAAAGAAAACTAAGGCCACTCGAACTACATTTAAGATTATCCTCACACCGATCTTAATTCTCGACTTCTTAATTGTCGCGACCTAATGACGCTTCACTAGAGATCAGATAAAAGAAAGAAGCGAAGCAGGAGGGGGTATTCAGCCGAATCAAGAGAGAACTTAAAGAAGTGCAGCAAGCACTCCAATCTAGCCGCGTAGTCTCCATTGTGCCTCTGATAGTAGGAACACCAGAAATGGGGGATGAGCCATCAACTCCATCGTATTGTTGATATGGTCGAAGCTCTCTTTTGACGAGCTCAAGAAGACATAGTGGAATCTACCCAGGATTTGACATGGGTACAGGGAGTACTTGTCAAGAAATGCAGTGCTGTTGAACAAGAAAATTTTTCTCTTCAATTATAGTGGGACAAAGAGAAAGAATAGCTATAGTAGAGCAAGGAGCAGTTGATAGTGGAGTAGCTAGAAGTAAAGGAATTGGTTAGCATAGCACTTCGCTCTGTGATGTTCATAGAAGTAAAGATTGAAGAATGTTTTCCATAGCAGGTGACACAACTAGAAGAAGTAATACAACAACTTCAACAACACATCAAACTTCGCATCGCGGCCCTCTAGGACTCCCAAGGAAATATGGGATCTATGGAGCAAGTAACTTCCTCAGAAGGGCAGTTTCATCCATTAAAAACCTTTGCCTTGGAATTAAAGTAGTTGATCACTAGAAGCACCTGCACTTCTATGAGAACCCTGCAGAATCTAGATAAGTGCATTGAGGCAATAACCCAAGAAGAAAATAGGCACGCAGACACACCATGTTTAGTCGAAGGTCTTGACCCCAAATAAAGAATGAAGAGAGGTTTGTAGAACAATGCACCACCCAACAAAATATACACACGCTACAAAGTAAAGTAATGAAAGTCTCTCAAAGACTGCAACCACTCCAAGAAAAGGCATGCCAAATGTTCAATCGGGTTGAAAGTCGTGGGAACCAAGGTTAAATAGGGTTGTCATCACCACGTAATGCCTCGAAGGGCCAACAAACGCATGCAAATGATCTAGAGTTCAATCGAGTAAGAGGTTGTCGACCAAGAACAATCAATGTAGTTCGGATCCAAGATCGGTAGGCCTCCGTGTGGAATTGATCGTATTCAGAGTGACTCGGGATGAGTCATAAGGAGTGTTGGGGCTTGTTGGCCTTTGACCAAGTTTTGAGGAACACTTGGTCATATTTGACCATTTTTGGACTTCAAAAACCTATAAAAGATGGAGCGCATCACAAAGTGGAGATCGCGGGAAGCTAGGACCTTCTTGGGCCCATTTTGCCTTTTGGGATAATGTAATGGTATGGATGTTGGCCTACGGGTTTACCCATGTTTAGGCTCATTTGTAAAGTATAAATAAGTATCTAGGCAATGTAAGAGATAAGAATATAAGCTAAGTGCTAGTAAATGATTTGTGTATATTGTGTGACCGACTCTTGCAGAGTCGAAAGCGTTGTAAATGCTAAGTAACGGATTGTAAAAAGGCTCCTGCGGTTAGACCACTGGGAAGGAGAATCGCGAGGTGAGTACGTGTCTCTTGTTCTATGTGGAGTACAAGAATGAGCTCTATTTTGTAACCCAATTGACCAAAGCTAATAAAGAATAAGAAGATTCTTGTGGATGTAGCTCCAAGGTGGGGGGTGAACCATGGTAACTGTGCTGTGCCCGTGCCTTGACCTAATGTGTTGGTCTCTTTCCATGTGTTGCGGGGATTGATAAGGATTATATGTGTTTTGCTATGATACTCTTAGATAGATCCACTTTTCTTTTTGATTCTTAGATGTGTGGGTGTAGATATGACATATACGAAAGTGCTGAGTGCTAGACATATTTTTGTTGTTTTTAAGTGCTAACTTAACCTAGACCTAAGTGAATGCTATGGTTCTTTGTGCCATATGCAGAAAAGCCATGAGGGTTATATACCGATGAATGACCTATGCTAAAAGTGCATGCTGGCAGTAAGAATCATAGATCTATGTCCCACCATATTAAAAGCACACTGAAGTCTCTGCAAACCACCGCCTCTACCTCGGTGGATCAAATCGCTTCAGAGGGTGTTGCCGAAAGGGATGGTAGTTATGGTTTGGTTGGTGCATTGTTGAAGCATTGAACCCTCAATCGGGCTTTGTGCCAACAAATGGTTCCATTGTCGCTGACTTCAAACCGTGGAATGTTGGGAATCGAGGAAGAAGAATCCAGCAAAAGGGGTGCGCGTAGATCTATTGCCCTAGTGCTCAGATTTTTACTCCCACTTGTGAAGATTTGTGCCAGGAATAAGGTTAGATCCGAAGAAAGGAATATCTAATCCAAATAAAAGAAGTGATATTTGAATGCTCTATTCTCTAAGGAAAGTAAAAGTGGAAAGTACCTGAAAAGAAAGCAGCCTGACCTAAAAGAGGTAATATGTGTAAGCTCTGCGTCTTCAATAAAGGTAAGAATAGTCAAAGTTCTTAGATCTGAAAGCTTTGTGTCTTCCGTAGGAAGTAAGATAAGTGGAAATGTTTTGTTTCTAGAACATGGATCTACGTATGTTTGAGGATTATGTCCTAGCTTAAAACTAGGGAATTAATAGATGAAAGAAAGTTTGATATGAATAACTGATAAGTATAATGATATATATGTTATACCCATGCATAGAAAATAAACGTCCGGAATAACAAATGGATGCAAGATATAAGAAATAATATTTTGCAGGCTAGCCATTATGATCCTAGCGCATAGTACAAAAACATTTGGGTATCATTGAAAAGAAAGAGAGGATTAACTCTTTGTTACAGCTTGCAGAAGACTAGGTCATCTTGCTAAGGAATTCCCTGAGAAAATACCTATTGTCTTCGCTGTAAGGCTATGGACCATGAAGTAATATCGATTTCCTAGAATGATTGCTAGACTTGGAAAATATTAATATGGAGCAAGCAAACCCCTCAAGGAGACTAAGAAACTAAGATTATAGAAGAACCACAAAAAGAATCAAAGATTATGTTACGAAAATGAAAGAAAACCCTAAATGAACATAAAGATGCCAGGCCTCGAGATCTTCAAAGAAAAGGAGAAATTGAAGTAAGAATAGGAGATTTCAACATCGACTGTGTTCTATATGAGGGAACACAGATGAACATTATGACAAAAGTACTTGGGAAACCTTTGGAAGGCTCGCTATGCTCTCGCCCGGGAAGCTAGCATAGGGTTGTTTAAAGGAAACATGGTAACCTTATGTGGAAGAGTAACAACTGTACCTATTATTGTTCATGAAACATAGACCGAAGAGGAATTTGAAGTCATTAAACTTGTTGAGAACAACGCCCCATTTCCAACTTTGTTAGGCAAGATCTGAATTGAAAAAGACCAAATCCATAGAAAAGAGGAAAAGGAAGCCCTAGAACAAAAGACAAGAACTCATGAAATTATGACTAGAAGGATCACCTACTTGATGGTAGAACAAGAGAACAGATCTAAGACATTGAACACCGTGGACCCCGGGTGTCAAGCTATAAGAGCTGCTAGAGGAACCAATAAGCTCCAAATTCCTAATCCATATGAGGAAGGAGTATTATCCTTGGATATGAAGAAAGAACCTCAACCGCACGGCGTTTGCGTCGAGAGAAGATAAGGATCATAATGGAAAAAAGGATGACCGAGATGAAGCTCATTTGGAAGAAGGCTAGGTAGTTGGTAAAGAGAGCCTGGCGATTGAAAAGTTACAGGTTCCCGGAGGAAACTTCTAAGGAAACTACGAAGAATTGGCGCTCTGCCTGATATCAGAACGACATATGCCACTTCGCCAAGGAGAATTAATATATCCATTGAAAGACAATATAATCATTCAACTACCACTCCAAACCAGTCAGAAATAATTTATGGCTTCGAATTACCAGACCGCTTTTGACTAGTCTCCATAACCATACATAACATAAGTTAATATAGCCTCATACCCATTGCAAGAAAACCATTACTAAGTTTCCACTCAACTACCACCCCAAACCAGTCAGAAATAATTTATGGCTCACCACTAGACCGTTTGACGGCACCATAATGGACATAACATAAGTTAATATAGCCTCATACCCATTGCAAGAAAACCACTGATAAGTTTCCCTACTTAGTCCATAGCACCACGCACCGAATAATTTTTTCTATGCACATTTGGAGTCCTAAAACTAAGATTACTTCACCAGATCATTTCCTTTGTTCCCATACAATTCAATCGAAGTCTCTACATTCATTCTGGCTGTCGGTTTTCGTTGGACCCAAGATTGTGGCTGTTCGACGAGCTCGGCCACCGAGAAAATAGTTGAAGAAGTTTTAATTGATCTGATGGATGAGAGAATCATGTCGGAGCGAGGATTATATACAGGATTCCAAGCATCATCAATGAGAGGACCCCAAGTCTCCCCTTCCACTGCTCACACCGGTCCATCTCAACCAACCGATGAGAAACGAACCAAGCACAACGATGACATAGCAAATGCCAAGCTTATCCCATTTTACTATAAATTCCACTTACTTACCGCCTCTAAGAAGTGCCATCAACCATGGTAGTGTACCTCACGACTTTGAGTACACTTTGATCACCGCTGCATCTAAAAGGGTGTATGCAATTGCACGCATTCGTAAGATAAGCCTACAAAGACTAAAATTTCAGCGGATTTTAACCTTGGAGATTGTAAGTTTTACAACATATTAGCACTACATAAGTACCTCCTAAACAGGACCAAAGGAAATAATTCTAAGATTGCCCCACAGTCATGGACCCAAAACATCGCACAATCCACACTGCTCAACATAATGAACATCCCTCACTTCGACAGACACCCGTGAAGTCAACAATACGTACCGTTGTTGTTGTCCGCCACCACGCAGGATAATTTCTATGTATTAACCAAAATTTACCACCGTGGATCCAATCTGATTAATCATACCACGTGGACTTAGTATGCAAGGCCTCAATTCATTACGACTTCACCTCGAAAACCCTCACCCAGCACCAGTGCGTAAGATGTTAAACTTATAGCAATGTCGGTAGGCACGTGAGGCTACAAGGTAGCAAATATCCAAAGTGGTGCAGTTCTCCTTTCCTTTCTTCAACTCATTATGAAAGCAAGCTAGTTCACAATAATAGACCAACACAAGTGACTTGACGAATAACCCATGTGGAAGTGCATCAAGGACTACGATGAACCGGTGCATCTTTGTAAACCAAATAGATTCATCGCGAGAAGACAAGACCAAGGGTGCGAGTTCCACCCTTAGTTGGTTTCATCCCAATCGCTTTCATCTCCCAGGAGCTACCAAAGAAGGATGATTTAAGGATGGAAATTTGTTTTAAACCACAATCTTACTAATCCCTCATATGCCAACTATAAATGTACTTTGGCCATAATTTTGTAAAACATTCAAATTTATAAGGATTTTAGATAGTTTTTATAAAATTTTGGCGATTTTACAAAAACCATTCCAGAATTTCTAAAGTGAATCATTTTTTAAATTAGTGAATCTCATTTTTGGAAACCATGGAAAAATGTAGGGACCAGGAGCTAAATTTAGCCCCTAAAATCATCTTACTGGCTTAAGGTGCCACTTTTCCAAATATTGAACCCTTCAAACCACTGGACGCGAATTTCTATACGCTATGGTACTCCAACAACATTGAAAATCAAGTATAAAATTCAATGTCGCCTCCACGCCTTTATTGCTAAACCAATTGAAGAATGCGTAATCCAGCCTTTTATAATCGGCGCTTCAATCACCCTAAACACACTTCATAGGTTTAGGCCTTTGATAAAGTTCAACGCAGATCGACACTTCACCTATATTATAGTGCGCATTGATGAGCATAAAAGATAGCTCCAGTCATATTTCAAGTTGATAGAATATGACTTGGAGGAGATTAACAAGGAATGGTCAGCAGACCTTGTTGGGTAAAGTGGACCCTACAAAAATTTCTCTCGACGCGGGAAATCCCCCGGTTATACCGATATACCTGGACCAAGAAATACTAAGAGGGATGATGAAGTTCAAGATATCCACAGTACATCCACGAAGACTACTTCTATCTCACCTGTGTAAGGAGGTGATGGTGAAGAACTAGGTGACACAGAGGTTGAGTGAAACAAAGTCGAGGTTAATTTTCCTAGAGAGGAGGAGGACCCATCTAAGAAAAGGAAGATTACCCCACTAAATCCCTCATCCCGAAAGAAAGATAAAGCGACCAGGACCAAATTTGAGACCACACTCACCTCAGACAACTTTGACTTTTTTAGTCGCTGCGTTGAATGATGATTCAATGGATATCCCAGGAAAGAAATAAGCAAAGCAGGAGGAACTATTTTGTTGGATCATGGGTGAGTTCAAAGAAGCGAAGCAGGAACTTCAGTCTAGCCAAGTAGTTCCTACGGCGTTGATAGCAATGGAAATATCAGGAACAGTCGATGATCCCACACAGTTATGCTAGATTGTCGAGAAAGTCGAAGCTTTCCTTCAACGAGCTCAAGAAAACATAACGCAGTTACCCAGGCTTTGATACAAGTATAGAGCACACTTGTAGAACAACAAAGTAAGGCATAACGAGAAAATATTACCCTGCAAGTGAAGTGGGATGAAGAAAAACACAGCTTACGCCAGAAAGCAAGGGACTCATTGATAAAGAGAAACTTGAAGCACAGGAAAGGGTTCACAAATCACTTCACTCTATGATAGGACGGTCATATAAGTGAAGATTGAAGAATGTGTCCCATAGTAGGTGGCAGTACAACTTGAAGAATTAATCCATCAACTTCGTGGAGCGACAATGCATTTGAACTTCGCGACCGCGTTCGTGACCTCAAGAAATAAGATCTAAGGGAGTAAACTCGTAGCAATATCACCACAAACCCTCTCCTTGGATTGAAAGTCGTTTGGCATGTTTACAAGAAGAGCTTGCAGTTTTGTTTAATACTATGGAAAGAAAACAACAACTACGGTATGTTCAGGTAGTTGAGTTCTAACAACAACGACAGTACGCCGGCACATTGATGGAAAGAAATAACAAACGCAAGGTATGTCGCTAAGAATAGTAGAGACGGCAAGTTTACAGCTTGGGAGACAACAATGGAAAAATAGGTAGGCAAGGAAGATAAATAGCTACTATTGAAATGGAAAGATAAAAAGTGTAACAATGAAGAGAAATATTAGTGACTACTGATCCCATTCGAATCCTAATAAACGCCGATCTCGGAATCCGTGATAGGAGGAGTCAAAACACGGGAGGAGCACCCTTTGGGCATTAGATCCGAGTGCGGGTCCGGAATTCATCGCCCATCCAGAGGTCCAACGTTCTTTAAAGTTCTAGGAGAAGGGGGCTTACAAAATCCCGAAAGAATGAGGACCATCCATATTCATAGACACGTATCGCCGATCACATTCACCCACCTGAAAGTCAGCTGAAGAGGTGCCCCAACCTCTCGGTAAATCACGAAATGCGAAACCTGTACTTAATTTAATCTCCACTGGAGATTTAGATTTATGCTGGAGGCCAAGGAAATCAATGACAAGAATGATGAAATCACAAAATGCTAAACCACAATACTCTTAGCTCGATACCGCGAGTTGAGGGTCAATAAGCAACTCACGCGTGAACTCGAGCGAGAAATCACGAAAAGATCCGACCATTGATCTAACTCATTTCCTTTGGTTTGAATACCGGAGTTGAGGGAGTCAGAGAGTTGAGACCCTTCATCACAAGAGTCCCAAAGCTGTGAAATACTCTAAATGCCAAAATACCTTCAAATCATTTCCCCGGTGATCAATTTAATTTGAGAAATGATATGCCTCAAGAAAAGGAATTCAATGGCTACGTGAAATCGCGGAAGTTCAAAATACCTAAATTCAGGAAAGGCACTGAACAAACCAAAACCGTATTTTAGAGATCACCACTTGAGAGTCGAGATGCTCGCACGTAAATTCACAACATGCTAAACCGCGAGTTCCTAAAATGCTTAAATTGCAAAATGTGCTAACAACTAAACCTATTTCAAAGATTGTGACTTGAGAATCGAGATGCCTCAAGAATAGGAATTCACATACGCAAAATAACTAAAATGCCGGAACGCTTAAATGTCAAATGATTGAATCTAGTCCGCCTAAGCTCCTTTGAAAGCTCTGGGATTCATGGCTATTGAGGGTCATGATGGCCCTTATCGCTAAGAATTGTCGAAATGTTGAAATGTGAAAAGCATTTTGACTAGGCATGTGGTCATAGTTAGTGGGCATATGGAATAAGCGTGAGACCCATCATTTATAATCCAACGTGCAGGTTAATCAGGAATATGAACGAAGGGTTATTGTTTCTCTTCATGATTAACCGTTCAGTTACAATTCTGAAGAAGAACAAAATCATGGTTCTTGGATGGTTGGTGCTTCACCATAAAGCGCTATTCTTGGATTTTAGGTAACCGGTTAAGTAGTGCATAAGAAACACACAAAGGACTGCAGTGGTTGGTTGTTCGAATGAAAATGATGAACCGTAGTCATGGGAAACTATAGTATGCACAAGGTGAGATAAAACTTATACGAGTAATTGATGAGGAATAGATAGAAGTGAGATGCAGTTTGAGGCTTGAGCAAAATGAAGGGAGAGAAAAAGTGGAGTGGGATAAACAAATCACCGAGTAGAAACATGGCACGTAGTGAAGAGTACGCGCAGACACCATGCATGGAGGGCCAAAGAAGGTACGATAGTATAAATACATGCGTAACAAAGAAGAAATGAGATGGTTGTTGAGAGTGATTCGTGTGTGTAGAAGGAGCTAGAGTGCAGAAGTTGAAATGAACAGAAGAGGAAAGGTGCATTGAATTGACATGGTATAGAGAGCATAAAAGGTGAAGAAAAGAAAGCATGTGGTACGCGAACCGATCGAAATCTGGACCAGGGGGTAAAAAATTTGCTCAATTTCAAAAGTGCTCGGAATGCCACAAAACGGTGCCATTGGCGCTGTCTCGCCTTTCCCCGGATTTCGGTCGTATATCGGCCTTCTCAAATGGAGTCCGGTGATGGAGAATATACCTGATCCGCTCTCACGAGCCAAACAGTAAAAATGGATGCGCTGACCGGCAATCCATACGGGCCATATGGATGCCGACCGGCATGATGGTAACGAATTACACGCTGGCAGTCAACATGATATGACGGACAATCGCTGATTGGTTGTCGGCAATAGAAGCTATATTGCATACGTGGCAATTCAGTGGGTGAATGTTAGGGCATCCACGTCTAATCAAGGGATGCCACCGCAAGTAACCCGTTTATTGGCGTTTGGGTGTATGGTTGGTTTAATAAAATTTTGTATGGGTCCAGGTTTCACCCCGACCCTTCCACACCATACAAAAGCCTTCTACATACCCTCCTCATTTCAACGGTACAATGCCTTTGGTTTTAATAACTATATGTTTTATAATCATTTAAATTGAAGCTACATTTGAAATGGCTGGTCTTGCTTGGCTAAGCCCCAGCCCCGCTCACACGCATTAACATATACGCACCTCATAACTGGCCAGCCTTGTGCGCGTGAACTTCTACAATGATTTAAACCCGGCTCCCGGTATTAACACATATGTTTCGGAGCGCGCGGATTATTGTTTTGAATTATGGCCCGTGGTTTTATAAATTATCGCATATGACCTGTGGCTTTGCGCGCGGAAGTTTTGGTTGTGGGTTGTTTACCACACGGTCGCTGCTATTATAATACATGACCTTACCTTTGTTAAATGGTTGGCGCGGTTTAAAATTCAGTTCAAACTTTATGCAAAGCCCCAGTCACATTTTCGGTTATATAACCACATGTTACGCGAAATGGAGCGCGGTTTAATTCTATATGGTTTGCCACCGGTTAAGTGAGCGCGTGGTTCTTTTTGGTTTCGCATGTGACCACATGGAGAGCGCGTGGATTTAAGTTGGGTTTTGGTTTTGGTTCAAACACGTACCCGCCACTTGTCATTTCAATATTAAACGGTGGAACTTAGCCCTTTATGCACGGGGAACGTTGCCATATGGTCCCCCATGCATCCAACACCACCTTGGGGCTTTAGTTTCGCTTAATCCAGGCGTATTTTGGCACCACCTCAAAAGGTGCCCGTGTTGGGTTTAGGCACGAAAAATGCCTAGAGGCTAGGTTCATTCACACACAAGTGCAAAATGGCGAACCAGAGACAGGAAGTTTGAAGAGGGAGACTTCCAGGGGTCCTAACTTCTTCATTTTTTGGCGGATTGAGGTGCCGTAAAATCCTAGTTAGGGGTTTTTTGGACATTATGAGTCCATTGGAATTGTTTTCATAGGCATTTGAAGAATTATTTTGCGGTTTTAACCAAGGAAGCTTGAGGAAGCTCCGTGAAGCTTGAAGCCCTAATTGTTTGAGGCATTGCTCAGATGAGTACAAGTCCATTTTATGTGATTGAATAGCCTACTAATCGATTATTATGCTCCAACACACATTGGGATAGGCTCAGATCCATTTGAGACTTTAAGGGTGTGTTTTTTCCACGTGAGAAGCTCTCGTAGCTTACAGGCCATGTAGAAGAGGCTTCACATCGAATACGAGACAAGATCCATTTTCGTGAGTCTCTACTAGTCAATCTTTGGTTTTATGTATTCAACCCAATTGTACCCCATAAATCCACCGGGAGTCATGTTGCCTGTAAAATAACATTTTGACAAACTAAATCCAAAGAGCTAAGTCCACTGAAGGGAGGCTCAAGGGAGATGTAGCCTAGGTGAGGGGTAGGAACTCCCTTTATCATCTTGTTATTGCTGTGAGTTTGCTAGTTTATTGGTTGTAGTTTATACCACTGTATTGGTTTTTATAACATTCCACTAACCTTTTAAAAGAACATTTCCTCACACATGAACTTTGAAAAGAAGAAGCATGAACTTAACACATAAACCATCTTGGCATATTTTAAACACATGAAGCAAGGTCCCTGTAAGGTTTCTTTTATTGAAGTAGGGGGCTTTGCCTAAGAGGAAGTCAGCCTTCATTTTCGTGAGATCGCTAGCAGTATGCATTGCAGAAGGGTAGTGTAGTAGAAACAAATGATGTAGACTAGTAAGTTGCATTGATGAACATTATACCGACCGTATTGCTCTGAGAAAAGATTTATATTTCGTGGTGTTTGGGAGGTGCTAGGGAAGGACTTTTAACCTCGAGGTTCAAGTGGGTGCCTGGTCATCAGGAGTTGTAGCTTCAATCTAGTTGCCTCTGTGAGAAACCGTAAGGTGGGTAAGGGAGAAATGTTGTTCTTTTTTATGCAGGTTGGTTCCTATGTGATTGAAAGTTGGTGTTTTCATATTGTTGGTGCTGGAACACTTAGGATTTTGTTTTTCCCTTTCCAGTGGGTGCTAGAGAAACCAGGAGTTATGCTTCCTCTAGTGGGTGCTAGGGAAACTGAGATGTTGGTGCTTTCATCTAGTGGGTGCCAAGGAAACCAAGGAGTTGGTGCTTCCTTCTAGTGGGTGCCATAGAGAAACTAGGAGTTGGTGCTCTCCTTCTAGTAGGTGCTAGAGAAAACATAGAGTTGGTCTCTCAAAGAAGTTGCAACTTACAAAAAATAGGTTGTAGCCTCACAATGAGTTGGAGCTCATATGTAAGCGATAGCAATGTACAATGTAAAGATTACTTATCATACCAAGAAGAAGGAGCTTTACCCCTTTATGGGTTTCCTCAGGAAATATCCTGCCTCGTATACTCTATATGTGTAACTGAAGGTTGAAATGTTCTATTGCTTACCCCTTGCATTGTGATTGTCATTAAGGTTCGCAGCAGATTTTAAAATAAACATAATTATTATTAAAGCACGGTGAATAACCGATTCACGCCCCCCTCCTCAGCTTGTCCAACAATTGGTATCAGAGCGCCCCTTTATCTAAGGGTAGATCTCAGAGCTTAAACATGACAAGTCATGAAGAGACTTACCACTAAGCCTCTATTTGATGGAACAAATTTTGCCTTCCTGAAGTTAGAATGAGAATATACCTAATGGCCTTAGGTGCTACTGTTTGGGATGTAGTAGAGTCCTGATACATAAACTCAAGCAGTTAGCTTCCAAGGATGACAAGTTAGAATTTATCTTTAATGCTAAGGAAATGAATCATATCTTGAATGGATTCCTTGCGTAAGTCGAAATTGTGTCAGTGATGCATCTTCAAACCGCCAAAGAAATGTGGGATAAACGTGTTAGCAACTAAGGAAGGAAATGAGAAAGTAAAGATGACAAACTTCAACCATTTAGTTTGAAGTTTGAACAACTAAAGATGAATGAAGATGAAATAGTTAGCAAGTATTTTTTAAGAGTTGAAGAAATTGTGAATTCCATGAAGGGTCTTGGTGAGAAGATTAAAGAATCAATTTTAGTTCAGAAGATTTTAAGATCTTTGCTTGATAAATTTAATCCAAAAGTATTTTCAATAGAAGAACTAAATGATATTAAAACTATGTCCATTGATCAACTCCTAGGAACTTTAACTGCATATGAAATGCGAATCAACAAAGATAAATCCATTACTAGAGAAGCATCTTTTAAAGCAGACAAGGATATTGATTCAGATTTAGATGATATTGAGGCAAAATTTGTGAGAAGGTTAAAGAAAGGATCAAGAAAATATCAAGGCTAGCTTCCCCTCAAATGTTTTAACTGTGGTAAGATAGGTCACTTTGCAAATAAGTTTCCACACAAGAAGAAAGACTAGAACTCTGAAGGTGAAGAGAAGTACAAATCCAAAATATTTGATAGAAAGAAAAGTTTATGTGTAAACAATGATGACTCCTCAAAAGACACCGATAGTGACTCTTCCTGTGAAGATAAGGTAAATGACTTCATGCTTATGGCCAAAGAGCATTATGATAATAAAAGAACGGGTAGTGATGATAATGGTGAAGACGTTGTAGTTGATATGGAAGGAGAACTGATCAGTGCACTGGAAGAGATTGACAGACTCATAATTAAGAACAAAAAGCAAAAATAATTGTTGATACAGTTTGAGAAAGACAGTAAATAGCTTGATGAAGACTTTGCCCTGCTAAAAGTGGAATTAGAAGAGGCAAATAAAATCGAGGACATTCTGAAACAACAATTATCAAAAAAGAAGGCAAGATGTAAAGCTCTGGAAGAAGAAGTAGGGAAAACTAGGAAAGAGTTGGAGAAGTTTCAATCCTTGTATCATCAGAATCTGTCAAGTATCAAAGCCTCGGAAGGATTAGCCACCATTCTGAATCAGCAAAGGAATCCAAAGATGAAAACTGGTTTGGGTTATGAAGAGGGATCAAGTAGTGGTCAA
>SNQJ01S0090996.1:63443-75563 GCA_010110895.2 Picea sitchensis | reverse complement strand
CCACTTTATGGCCCGACAACTTTTAGATGGTTTTTCATGGGTTTTATTGGTTGCGGCTCGGTCCATCATTTATGTATTTTTGAAATGCAATAAATGAGATGCAACTAATCAAACATGACAAATGCAAAATTATGCCCAAGTTGACTAAAAAAATTGACAAGTTAAACATTGCACCAAATATCTTATTGCTTTAAACCTTTAGTAAAAAGTTACTTAAGAAAATAAAAGCAACATTTTAAATAACTAGATGCATTACAAAAAGTCTAGTTATGATCTGCTGACTACAGTTCTATGATTAAGGTTATAAATAAGCAATTCGTGTAAACTAAATAAACAAGTTAATTATAAGTGATAAAAAATTGTACTATAAAAGAAAATGCTTACGACATTCCAAAATTCAGTAAATTAGCATAAAAAGTTCCACAAACCACACATTTCAGAAATTAAGTCTATCTCCAAAAAGCTTGGCCAACAATGACTTCTATTTCATTAACATTTCATAGAAAAGTATACAAGATGCACAAACACAAATCCATTTACAATTTGAATTCGTTTCCCCTTCCTATTTATTGGTTGCTCCAATAAGTTGTCATTTTCTCTCACTTCTGGGGTTGACTCTACTTGTCTATTCAAATCCTCTTCTCTGGAATATTTCCCCACATGGATTGAGGAAGCCTCACCTTTTTATGTTCTCCATTTATTTATATGTACAATACATGTCTCAAATTTTTTGTTTAGCACATCTCCTTAAGGAAAATTATGTTACTTGAAAGGAGCCTTGTAGGAAGCTATGCCTTGCCTCAACCTCTTTTCAAAATTCTCCATCTTAGGAAACAAATATCTAATCAATGCCATTTCCTTGTTAGGGGTTTCCATAACCTTTTCAATGGCTTCTTCATCAAGTTTAGACAGGAAACTAATATCTTTTTTGCTTGAATTTATGTAATCTTCTAGGTCTTTTGATATTTGCTCCAGTGTGAAGAAATTGTCCTTTGGTCCAAAACGTGGTAAGTGGAAAGTATCAAACATATTCTCTATATGTTTCCATAACAAAGAAATATATGTTACTTCATGAATGAATCCATTAAGAGTGTTGTAAGTTGCCCATTTTCAGTATTTCAAACCAAAATCCATCTCTTCGAATGCTTTAGGTGCGAAATCAATAATTTATGTAGGAACTTTCTCTAAAGAGGAACACCAATATTTGACCCTGCGAAATCAATAATTTATGTAGGATCTTTCTCTAAAGAGGAACACCAATATTTGACCCTATTAAATTTAAATTTACCTTGTTGATATGAAATATCCCATGTTTGGATGCGAGTCATGACACCAACAGTATCTTGACCATAAGTTTGCACATGCTAGGATTTGTCATAAAACTTTCTCTGAACAATATTTAACTCATTTTGAATTTTGAAAGCATAATCAATAAAATTTGTTGGCTGATACTTGCTGGATTTATAATAATTAACTTTATTCTCCAGCAAGGTGATTTTTCTTTCATACTCCATCTTATTTTCTACATCTATAGATTTATTTACATTGGCTTGGGAAATGGCTAATACAACAAAGGTAGATGAAGACAAACTCAAATTTATTGTGTCCATCACCACAAATTTAGTGGTGAGTATTACTTTATAATCCAGTCTGGTTTTCCTTCTTTTGTGCTTTTGTCTTATTACTTGCTTCCTTTGTTTGTCAAATGAAAACAATTCTAAATCAACAACTTCATCTAAAGGTATGGAATAGGGTCATCACCTCCTATAACCATGTCTGAACCAAAAGCATTGTTAAAGGTTTGAGTGGTGAACACTTCTTCCATATGTGTTGGGTTTAGTTTACCTATGTTATCTTTATTAGATTGCTATGTCAACCCATTCCTTCTTGTGTGATTTCCTCTGATTCAACATTATCTAGATTCTTCTTCTTCACTTATTCTTCAATTTTTATTTGTTCTTCATATTTTGCCTCAACTTATTTTCTTGTTAATTCCTTAGCCTTTTCATCACCTTTGGATTTCCTCTCTTCTTCTTCCTTCTTTGCTACCAATTCTTCTCTAGTTTTAGCTTATGCTTCCCTTTTCTTTGCTAGTTCTTCTTTCTTGGAAAATTTCTTCTATGCTTGTTATTTTATTTTGGCTTCAATTTTTTCCTTGACCTTATCTAATGCTTTCAACCTCTTCTTTTATTTTTCTTTCCTCTTTTCTTAAAAGGATTGTCTTTTAGTAGTGGCACTTGCAACTTCATCCTTCATTTTTCTTTATTTTTCCTCAATAATCGATTGCAATTTGTTCAAATTTTTTGCATACGTTAATAATATTTTGTGAGGTTTCTCACCTCACTCTCTTTATGTTGGTAAGGGAAAGAGGTCCTCACCTCTGACTTGTTCTTTGCAACAATCCCCAAGGGGTTATTCATTTGATCTCTTTTTGAATTGAAATGATATGCCTCAATATTTCCCCTTCCATCCTGGCCCAGGTGGAATCTATTATCCCGTACATGCCTATATACAATGGATAGGTTGGGCATAACATATTTTTTTGTTTGATCAATCATGCATTAAATCTATGCAATTTTTTTTTATACTCGATCTCTTGAATGAACAACCTATTTGGCACAGAGGCTAGAAGCATGTGAGGTTCTTATGTGGGAGCATAAATCCTTATGTATGTAGAGTGTTCCTCCAAATACAAGTCTCTAATGTTTTTCAACACATCTAATGCTTATGGAGATATCCTTGGGCATGGTTTGCAAAAAATGAGTTCATATAGGGGTGCAAGGAAACCATCACAAATAAGCACATATTGAAATTGGTACCTATTCTTTCATAAATCTCTGTAATAAACATGAAGTTGAGGCTGATTTGGGGACCAAGACCAACCTAAACCCCATGGATGCATTAGAAACACAAATTACATCTAACATATAGAATTTCGAGGGTCCTGAGGAAGCACCTAGTTGAGCTCTTCCAATGGCTTCTACAATTTAATTGGAAAGAATAACAACCTAGTTGAAAGGTTTTCCTCCTTTAGTGATTTCATACAAAATTGGAACCCAACATATCTTCTCATTAGCTAAATCCTTTTCTCTAAAGATTCTACTAATCAATTGAGTTTCTCATGTGTATCCTAATATAAGGTGTATGGTTGGGAAGGTTTGTTTCTTAAGGATTTGAAATTTCTTCCTTCCACATACCATTCCTCCAGGATGTCACAACAATTATGTTTACACACAACTAGTCAATTTGGTGAAATGAATTTCAACCTTGGAAAATTTGTAATAGGTTTCAAGATAAGCCGATGTGAAAGATGAAAAGCACCTTCCCCGGTCATTAAGAATTCTGTGCCAACCTCTATATGTTGAATAAGATACCCAATTATTTCTACGCAATGCATCATTAGAGATATAGATATTGCTATCTCTATGGCGTATTTTTCAAAAATATTGTGCTACATAGAGATCTTCTTCTTCCCTTTCATCTAGGTCTTCATCATTCCCAAGTCCTTTCCTATTTTCAATTAGTCGAAACGGTTCATTGCATTTGTGGACTCCATAAAACCTAGTAGTGTATGTTGTGTCTACATAAATGGGAAGTTTAACATCTCTAGTAACTCGGGCTTCCATGACTTCCTGCCTGCCTTTAGCATATTTCCCTTCCCTTCTTCCTAAGGACTCTGCAATGACGGGGGTATGTTTTCTATCTAATGTTGTTTCCCTTTTGAAACTCCATATTACCCTTTGGTTGGCTTGCCACCGATATCTCCTGTCACCTTTAATTTTCCCATCATATCCTTTAGTAGCCTTATGGAAATCCCTATAGGTTAGCATGGCACAAAACATGGCATGTAGGGTTTAGATGAAAAATCACATAAATTGCATGAAATATATAATCTTATAAATTTGAACTATAAACTAGCTTTATGGATAATGATGTCGATACTAACCTAAGGAACATGCCATTGTATGAATTTTTTTTAATTTACCTAAGAATTACAGTTCAAACTTGAATTTCTTAAAGATTAATGTGCAGGGGAAAAACAAGAAAACAAGGGCTCGTGCAAAAAGCCAACTAAGTTCAAAATAAGTAAAATTAAAATGTGCATATATGTATATAATGGATAAATTAATGAAACAATCAACTATCTCAATAAGTTTCTAACCCAACAAGATACTTATGAAATTAAATACATGGTTAACAAAGTTGATAAATAGGTAACCTTTCTTAGGATGTAATGTTCTTGAATTCAATTAACTATTTCGAGGGTTATGAAGGGAGTTTGATCATTGTTCTAATGCACAAATAATTCAAACAAATGAAATTTTCATCTAATTCAAAACCTTTAAACAAAAATACCAAGTGCGAGATGCATTTATTTATGATTTTGAAAGGGTGGTAGTTAGAGTTGTATAGTTGTCAAATAAGGTTTAGACATAATTTGCATTAAAGGAGTTTTAATTAGAAATGAAATGTACATGTTAAGTATTGAATTGAAATTTCAAATGCAAGATCACATGTGCAACAACTTGAAATTGATTGAGAAGTGCTCAATGAATTAGTGCATATTTGAAAATTGGGATCCTCTTCACTATGGGTAGGTGAGGGAAGGTTGGATTAGGAAATTAATGCCAATTGAGAAATCATGAATAATTTAGTGTGATGAGACTTGATTTGGTCTAAACGTTGATTGAGAAATTGAGATCCCATATCACCAACATTTGTAAATGAAGGCTTGATTAGAATTGAACTTAAAAAATGGATTTACTCATGTGAAAAGTATGGAAATATGTCACATGTGCAAAAGTAGAGTTGCAAGCAAGCTAATTGATAAATTGGAACTAATTGAGAAATCAGGACCTCAAAACACTGCATTGGTAAAGAGAAGGCCTAATTAGGATGTTGGGTCCGATCATTAAATCATGTATTTTCCACACCAAGTTAGTGATGCGAGGGTGTGATTTTGGAGTTTTGGCTCGATCATCAAATAAGGTTACAAAATAAAATAACTAAGGAAATCACACCAAACAAGTATGAAAGTCCATACAGTCCATATAGTGACAAGAGGGTCTAGTTAAGATATTGGGGCCAATTTCTACATTGGAGCAATGTAGCAACACTTAAGTGAAAAGAAATCCCCATTTTGATGTTGAGGTCAATTGAAAAGTTGGGTAAAAAAAGGTCTTGAGTTGATCAAAATTCAAAAGGGACAAAGGTTTGAGGAATAAGGAGGGACTGATTAGGGGATTGTAACCGATTATAAAATTGAGACCCATCCACACCAAGTTAATGAAAGGAGGATCATATTCAAATATCAAGATGATTCCTAAATCAAGAGGTTGATTAAGTGGAATAAGATAAGAAGAGGCCCAATATGAGGATCAAGCTCTATCTAGATATTGTGGACAAAATATTTCGAGCCATAGAAGGAAAGAACCAAAATTGTCTAAGGAATACAATTCAAGATTGAAATAAATAAAAACAAATGCAACATGAAGACTAATCTAAATTGACCAGTTGAAAGAAAGAATCAATGCAACAAAGAAAATAAATAACCAAGATCAATGTGTAGCCCAAAATAAAACAATATATACTTACCAATGGAAAAAAGTGGGGCCTCGAGTTTTGGCCAAATTTGGTGGGTTGTTGAGGGATCATTTGTAATTAATCCTAATGATATTCGTGATATCTTCATCACAATTATTAACATGTAACCAAATGGGTATATAATCCCATCAAATATGGATGCACTATAATAGGATATCTTGCAAAGAAATATAATGGTCAAATATACTTAGGCTCTAGGACAACATCCTAAGGCATTCTCACTTTCAGAAAGTGTCACGCATTGCACTGTTTTCCTTAAGATTCTTGTTGGTTAAGGGAAGCACATGAGCCAATTAGGTGGCCCTTGCAGATGTCTAGTAACACTAATTTATGTATGCATCACTATAATTTATCGAGTTATCATGTTTCTATTAATGTTTGATCTTGTGCTAATTTCTAGAAAAATGATTTGTAATAGAGTAACAATTGTTTAGGAGGTTGTGAAAAATCCAATTCTGTAATTTCTATGGATAAACCTCTGAAATGTATAAAAGTTTATGATCAAAGGATGAAGGAACCTACATTTTCATCATTTCTACGGATAAACCCTTCAAGAGGTTGAAGGTGTCAGAACATCAAGTTATGATAGTTCATCACACTTCTCTTGGAATCAATCGTTCAAGCGATCAACCAGATATCTACATCAGTCGATCAAGTAGTCGACATGCCTATCGGTCGGAAAATGGACCAACAATCAAAGATATTCTATCGGTGAATCGATCGACCAAGAAATCGAATACAAGTTGGATGCATGGATGGTCGGGTTAAGGATACTTGTCGAGCCAACTAGACAACATGGATCTGATGGAGTAAAATCTAACAACCGATGGTTATATGTGGACAAGTTCCTCCCAATTTCAAGGAATTCGGTTATATATTTAATCTATAAATAACAAACCCAATGGGTAATTATCATCATAGTGATATCGTTGTTTTGTACAATATTTCCAACATGCATTATGATGGTCTGATCACAATGCACTGTTCTTAAGTGTTGTAATGATGTATTTAGACACCACCTTCTGTCTTTGAAATATTGTTTCCTCTTTGATTATCTATAGTTCCATTTATCTATTTCATATCAGGTTACACCCAATCCCCAACATGGTACTAGAACCAATGGTTTCAAACCTCTCATGTTATCCACAAACCTTCTCAAGTCTGATCCGTTGTGTGATTGACTTTGGGCCGACAATTTGCAGATTGTAACTTGTGGAAACAGATCAGTCCTATCTAGATATTAAATATGGCTTCAAATACAGATCTCATAATTATGAATGGATCAAATTATGTAGTATGGTCACTAGAAAATGAAACCCTATTGAAGAGTAAAGGACCATGGCAGTATATGAATATTGTAATTCTAGATCCAACAAATGATCAAGAAAAGTTTGTTGTTGATGGGAAGGAGGATGAGGCTATAGGGGTCATCACGACTTATATCTCACAGGAGATTCGTTTTCACATCAGTGGGATCAAATTCCCTCATCAAGTCTAGAAAAATATGAAGTCGTTATTCAACAAAGTTGATGAAAGCCACGTCATGCAGTTGGAGAAAGAGTTGATCTCTCTCGATCCTCATTTTTTTGACAAAATAGAGAACTATTTAGTGTGTGTGAAGGAACTACAATTGAAATTGGATGAATGTGGAAAGAATTATCAGAAGAAAGACAAAAAACTCATTAAGCTAGTCTTGATGAATTTGAGAACACCATCCGACGTGTTCATTTTTAATTTCCGCACCAATTGGAAGGCACACATGGAAGATGGTGATTACACATTTGAATCTTTCTGTGGTATTTTAATAATTGATAAACACAAATTACTTGAATAAGGCAAGCTTGGTGGTAAACATCAAGCTCACTTTCTCAAGGGAAAATGTAAGTCAAATCACAGGGAAAGAGGATAGTTTGATACCCCCATATAGGGACCTGGATGCCTCAACCATAAACTTAAAGGGAAACTATATGCACCTCATAAAATTCGAAAGACGAATACATGTTAGTACCATGGAAATAATAGAGATGTGGAGAAGGTTTTATATAAGACGTAAGATGATTTAGGAGGAGAAGTTAAAACACCTTGAAGGAGACATGTCTATTGTTCGTCGACCCACTGATAATTTATCCTTCCAAGTTGAAACTTCTCAAGCCTTGCTATCTCATTCTATATAGAATGAATGGGTAGTTGACTTTGGGTGCACTCATCACATGGCTAAGGATGCTTCCTTGTTCACCTCCTTAAATGAACACGAGGAGATGGATATTTATGTTGCTAATGATTTTGCTCTCGATATTGCTGGTCAGGGCGATGTTTCTTGTCAACATGGGAGAATTGTCGATGTTTATCATGTGCCAAATCTTAGTTCCAATTTATTTTATGTTTCTCAGTTAGCACAAACATGTAATACTTTCAAGTTTTGACCATATTGGTTCTTTGTTCTAGATTTAAAGAAAGGTCAGTCGATTTTTTTCATAGGGTTTCTTTACTAGAAGGACAATTTGTATAAATTCTGTGACATGACTCGACCTGAATCCGAACCGACTGTTCTTGTTTCCCACACTAATGAGTGAGGTCAAACTCGGCATGAATGATTCATACACCTAAATTTTTTAAGTCTGTATTCAATGGAAACTTAGAAAATGGTTGATGGTTTACCTAAATTTTTTCCCCCTAATGGAGTTTGTAAAGGATGTGTGCTTGACAAGCATCATCAAGCACCTTTTGACTTTGAAAAAGCATGGTGAGCACAAAACCTTCTAGAGCTAGTTTACAATAATGCATGCTGCATCAATCTACGTTCCCTACCAGGTGCAAGGTATATCTTTACTTTCATTGATGATATCTCTCATTTCACTTGGGTGTACTTTCTAAAGAATAAGAATCTTATCTTTGAGAAGTTCAAAGAATTTAAATCCTTTGCTGAAAAGAAATGTGGCTTACCCATCAAGTGCCTGAGATCAAACAATGGTGGTGAGTATGTAAATAAACCTTTTGAGTAATATATGGTTTGATTTGGTATTGATCGACAACAATAGGTTTCTCATACACCTCAGTAGAATAGAATGCAAGAATGCAAGAATCAGATGTTAGTCAAAATGGCTAGATGTCTTTTGCAGGCCAAATATTTTCCTCCTCACTTCTGGGATGAAGTTGTTTATTGTGAAAACTATTTGCTCAGTTACATCTCGATTCGATTTGTTCCTTTGTGTTGATTTTTCAATAAACTAGGTTAAGCATGAAGTTCATTCCATTTTAGCATTTAACCATAACCATAAATGTTGCAGCAACCAAGATCACAAGAAGAATCACCATGCACAAGAACACAAGAAGTATCATGGGAAACCCCTTCTCAACAAGGGAAGAAAACTCAGCCAAATCCTTTTCTATATTCTTCAAGAGAAAGACCTTCACCACCAAGATAAACCCTAGCACACAAGAGGGTGCTCAAACCCTAGAACTCTAGTGCCCAAGAGAGGTGTGCACCTTTTCCAAAGAAGTGTACTTGCTGAAATTTCCAAAATCACATGAAAGATATGATTCCACAATGGGGAATCTTCCCTTACTTATTTCAGAATTATCCTATCAACATAAGTGTCTATTGGCTCAACAGGGCCGACCTCTCTAAGTCACACTATAATTATAATTATAATTATTGTTATAATTGATATTGACCAGATTAATTATCTTTTACATTTATTATTAATCACATTAATGTGGGGCCGACTTGTACCCTTTACATAACAATTAGGGTTATAGGCAGGTCTGACTCTTGAACAATATATATAGCAAAGGATCTGATACACCCACTAGTGCTCATCCACTAGGGGCACATCCATAGGGATGTCATATCTCTGGTTCACTGCATCACACAGAAGACCCATATATTCACACGGTCACATGTGCTCATCCACATGAACGTCCACTCTACAGATATTATTTCCCACTACCTCACATAGGAGAATCATCTGGAGTCTTGTCGTCAACTCTGCTACTCAGAGGAGGCTAATACATCGTCTTCATTTATGTTCACATGACGATGCACCCAACACTTTGGGATTTCACACGTTCACCTTGTGCTCAGCCACAGGCAGGTCTAACTCAATAGATCTCCTTTCCCACTAGATAATCATTTGGAGTTCTTCTCAACTCTTTGAATGGAGGAGGTCATCTCTAAATCCCTATCTCTATCTCAGGTAGGAACCACATACACTTATTAGGGGCTTTCTCTCAGGTTTGTAAGCTGGGAGAAAGACTCACATAGTTGCAATGATCCACATCTTACATGTTTGTAAGCTAGGGAATGTCTCACCTAGTTGCATTCATCAACACTCCCTATCATCTAGGGAGGCATTCTTCATCATGCCAAGTCTCACACAGATGTTCTCTGAATTTTTTTTTTGGCTGGAGTCATCAATACTCCCTCTTAATTAGGAAGGCATTTTTCACCAAGTTAATTTGGTGCAGATGTCTGTAATCTGCTCATGTGTAGGAAGGTACTGCATGTGTACAATTTTCCTCTGCATCATATCTCTGATATAAGGATATTCATCTCATCGTGTTTCAATCCATTAGGAAACACTAGGTTCTCAAGGAGCTTTACACACGGCTCTTGGTTATCATTATAGGATCCATCTCATGATCAAGTAAATCTGTCAGAAGCTTGTGAAGCCACATTGCTTCACACACTCATTGTTATATACTCTGCCTCTGTGGTACTCAAGGCCACAGAGTTTTGTTTCCTACTGCATTAGGAAACCATGGCAAACTTCACAATAAGACAACAACCAGATGTACTCTTCCAGTCCACTATACTCTCTTCTCAATCTGTATCGACATATCCTGCAAACTCAAGTTTACAATGGAGGTATATCTTAGTCCATATCCAACCATGACTTGTATATATCTCAATACATGCTTTACTTCTATCTAGTGAGTCTATCTTGACTTACTCATGGATTGACTCTGCACATTCACTACATCACATGAATCAGGCCTGGTGTTAACCAGATATATCAATGATCCAGTTAGTTGTGGATCAATCTAGTTGGAATCATCATCATTCATTTTCTTCAATTTCATCACGGTGGTTTTGCATTCTGTCATACTGAACTTCTTGATATTCCCACTGTATGTTTTCTTTGACTTAGGAAAATCTCATTGGTTCTCTGTCATACTTCTTGTCCCAAGAAGTGGTGCATCACTCATATCCTTCATCTCAAAATGAGAAGTCAAAGCTTACTTGTATCCAACAACAAGGATTTTTGAATAAGTATTTAAAATCATGCTCTCGTCATCAACATGGATCAAGTGTCTTATCATAGACAACTCCCTCTGATTGTGAGAAACCTCTGGCTATAGATCTTTCTTTGTATTTCTCGACACTTCTATCAATTGCATGCTTGATCTTATAGATCCACTTGGAAGTCATCACAAACTTCCCTTCTGGTCTCTGAACAATATCTTATACATAATTCTTTTAAGACATACTGGTAATATTCTATTGTGGCATCTTTCCATACCCATTCTCCTATTGCTTTTCTAAGACAAGAAGGCTCAACATCAATGAAATGGATCATGATTGAAAGATAGCTTGGAAATCTATTTTTCTTTCTTGGGATGTGCCTCGAGAGGCTTGTATGTTTCTCTGCCTCTTTGCAAAGTGAGTCTAGGTAGGCCTTTTCTTCCCTATTGCAATATCTCTAAATATATCAACTGGAACAACTGGATCAATTTGAATAAGGCATGTCTCCCTCTTAACAGCTGAAGGGGGAGAAGGTATTTGTCCTATTGTCAGTCTCCATTTGAGATTCTATGGATCTTTGAAAGGCTATCTCTTCTTCAAGGACAACTTTTCTACTTGTTCTTGTATAATGAACAAATTAAATATGGTTTGGACTCCCATACCAGGGATAATGGTCCAAGTCTTTGAGAGCTCCTGTACGAGGAATAATATCCTTCATTTATTTGAAACGAAAATCAACTATAAAATTAGGGATCAATTGATTCACCTAGTTTGTAGTCATGTCCTTTTAGAGGAAGTATTTATCCTCTCTCTTCTCTTCACTCTTTTGAGGTGGATCTGGATCAATATCAACAGTGGAAGCATATTGTCTTCCCTTCTTCCTGGTTGGATAGTTTCTTGCAATATGTCCATACTTGTCACATCTGAAGCACTAAATTTCTGATACATCTCTTCTTTGATAACCTGGATTGGATGAAGAATTTTCACCTTGAAATGTTTTCCTGAAATTTCTTTTGAATTTTCCTCCCTTCTTTGTATGAAGTGCAAGAGCATGGTTTTCTTCTGAAGAATCTTCCACTCCTCTATTTCTAAGTCTAATTTATTCTTGAATGCAATATTTCCATAGTTAATCAAAGGTTGGTAGAGCTTCTCTTCCACTTATACTTTGAATTAAAGGATCCCATGATTTTGGAAGATTTTGGAGAGTGGTTCAGACAAGTTCTCTATCAGACATGATTTCCCCAATGGTCTCTAGTTGTTCTTTAATCTCT
>SNQJ01S0090996.1:44133-63433 GCA_010110895.2 Picea sitchensis | reverse complement strand
CCTATCGCCCCCCACCAATACCGGAGTTGGAAGCTCACCACCAGTACGCCTTATCCCCCCCAAGCAAAGGCGATTATAATCCTTGCCCCCTCCAACTATTCCATTATTTAATTTGACAGAAGTAAAAGAATTATTTACAGGGATTAATATAGAGTTCTTACCACTACTAAAATCGTTGTCTTCAGAACTATTGTTATTCAGAGGCATTGGTGGCTGTGAATCGACCACTTCAACTCCTCCTTCAATTCATGAGCTTGCCTGATTACAATGGTGTCACAAATGACATGTTTCTTTCCATTTCAAGCATCTGAAGGGTATGCCAGCATAATCCAATCTCATCTTGAAAATTTTGTTGTGCCATTCTATTTAAATCTGATCTGGTAACCCATCATTGAGATCCACTTCCACAAGAATGCACCCCATCCTCCTATCAGATCTAGTCAGTTGTAATGGATTAATGTACATAAACTTCCCTATGGTGTTCCTAATCACTGTAAACGCTTCGATATTCCAAAATACTAGAGGAAATCCGGGCAGAAGTACCCACAGATGTCGATATCGCATAGACTCCTTGACTGGATTAAAGGCTCTGTGCCACCTTTTCAACATGAGGCTTCCGGCCTTGACCACCCACACCCTGTTTAATACTTGTTCTTCACCCTCAACTATCTGGAATAAGAAACAATACCAGCCCTTAACAAGTATCAGTAATTCTGGTTTATAACCCACCACCGCGCCCCAGTTGGTCTCTACCCACTCATCAATATCCCTAGTTGTCATCGCGCCATATCCGAATTTTCCCACCAGGCCCATCTCCAAATACCTCTCCACTGACTCCATCCCAATATATCAGCCTAGGGTTATCGAGGTCTGACGTTTCCTTACTTTCCAAGCTTTTCCACCAGTAAGCTTTAATTCTGTATCAATGTTAGATCTGTTCTCCACACAGCAAGGCGTATCAACCTCCTTACCCGCAGTTCCCACCGTAAATGTTTTTGTTGATGGCTTAAAAACCAGTCCCTCCCTTACAAACTTCCATTCACATGGAATCCCAATCAGTGCCTTAGCCTGCTCTCTGTTAAAAAATTTAACCACACAATCTCCCTTCGGTGTATAGCACAGAGTTTCAGGCCACTGCACAATCGACTCCTCCTTCCCTATCCGCCATTCACTATCATGCTTTCCACTCAAATAATGATTGTGATCGCTATACCCTCAACCACGTTTCGCTTCCAGAGAGATAATCTCGTTAACTGCACCCAATAAGTTTGAAACACGCGGATTTCACCACATCTCGCCATTTGCCCCTAGATCAGACCGAGAGCCCACCTCTCCTCCCACTAATTTTGTCTTGTCATCAGCGTACAATAAAGAATGTCAGTAATCCTTTAAATCTGATCTGTATGCCTTGTCTGATTTAAAAATACCCCCTTGACTCCACCATAGGTCATCCTCCATCTCCTCTGAGCAGATTCCAACACCTGTCTTTTGGAATCCTAGGCACTAAGCATTCTACATCTTAGGTCGTAGTGTGTTACCACCTACCTACCTTTTAATTTATTGCTCTTATTTATGAGTCGTATACAATAATTATAAATAAATAGCATAGATAGTACACCATAATATCTCAACCTTGGATATGGGGGAGGAATTAAAGAAATAGAAAGGGAAACTTAACTTTTATTTAATAGTAAATATAAAATTAGCAAATCCATTTTTTTAATTTTTAACATAACTTTTGAGATTTAGTTTATATCGTACATCTCATTTTGTGGAATGAAATAGGAAAATAATGAGAGGGTTCTGTTAGCACAAGAATTTTCAGCTAGAAGAGGCCTGCCTCTCCTAAAGGCAGCTCAAAAAACCTTTATAGCCAGAACAAAGAAGCTACACTTCTCCTCATCTCCTTCAGCAGCCAGCATCAAGGTCAGAAAGCCTTCCACAAGATCATTAGCTCTTAAAGAGGCTGTTGAAGAACAGTCCCTACCAAAAGTCTCTATCCTACAGAAGAAGAAAGATAAGGGCCAAGGCATTAGAAAGCTTGTGTCCCTTTTGCAAAGATAAACAATTGATGAAACACTAAATCTGCCACCTATACAGGCTTCTAAGTGCTTGATTCTCAGAGTTTTGGGATTTTTTGTGAAGTGCTAACTTCCTCAACAGTAAAATGAAGACATTTTGTAGCACTTTGGCGCTACAGAATAGTCTATTTTGGTATTCCACTGGTATGCTACCTACAGTGCTGCCAAGTCACCTAAAGATAGTGGGTTTGATACTATGCAAAGCCACTACTTTCTCTGCACACGTTCAAGTTGGAGGTGTTGCATTTTTGACAATGCTACCTAAAATTTGCACACAGATGCACAATGGCGCTACCAAAATTTTCTACCTAATATATAGCAAAGATGGAATTTTCACACAGACGCATCACGGGTGATACCTAAATTCGCTACCTAAATTCTGGCAAAAAACAAATTGAGCAGAGTTATTTTACCAGTTTTGAGTCATTAACTTGAAACTTTGATTATGATCAAATGAGAAGGAATTTTTGAAACCTGGAGGAGGTTTTTGTTCATCACATACCAAATAACAAAAACCTCTCTCCGTTTTTCAAAATATGCTATGGTCATAGAGTTATTTGACATAGAAGTGGTGCCACAGAACGTGCTGCTTAAACTCTGTTTTAAGACTGCTGAACTGACAATTTTGACCAGTTGACTTCTAGGAGAACTTCCAGGTGAAATAAGATGAATTTTAAAAATATAAATGAGTTTATTGTCAATCACAGACCCAAGAACATTAAAATCTTTCATTTTTCACACAGGTGTCATGGATTGGGAGATTCGAAAGAATCTTTGAGCCCTATGTTTTCAGTTTTCGTGTTTTCTTGTTCGAGACATGTTTTTGTGACACCTATTGCGGCCAGATGGAGATGAATTCAACAAAACCGAGAGAGGTTTTTATTCATAATGAGATTATATACAAAAACCGTTCTCATATTTTACACAACTGTTGTATTTTGAGAATTACAAGTGGCATTTTGAAGCCTAGTTTTCATAATTTTGCCTCCTGAAAAGCAGGAAATCAGATAAAACGTGTCATTCTTTGTTTGTTACTGTTTTGTATTTTGGGAAAGTGGTTGGAGTTTAAATTCGTGAGCTAGAAATGACCTATGGTGCTATATATTTCATGGTACAAGAGTAGAGTGGGGTTCAAAGGGTTGAGCAAGGCTCCCTTATACTGTAATATGTTGATGAAGTTACTGTGAACTGGCTATGTACTGGATTTAAGACATTTTGGTTAATAGAAATCATCTTCTCTTTCAACTTATTTGCTTTTGATGCTAAATGTTCATGCTTTGAATGATTCACATGAATGGTTGTGGTGATATTATGGTGGATGTTTGATCATTATATTATCATGATATTTATTTAGCTTCCTTAGTTTATGAACTCAAGAAGATCTTGTGTTAAGAATCTTTCTTCCTTAGGCTTTTTGTAGACCTAATGTTTATAGCAGCCCCTACATTCCTCTCATTGAATTCTTCCCTCTATTCATACTCACTCTCAATTACTGATTGAAGTTAGCCAAGACCTTGATTGTTGGTGCATGATAGCCCTGTTTTCCGAGTTGGAACATTATAATTTTGAGTCTTGTCCATTTGACCTTTTAAAAAACTCATTTACATTTACAAAACTTTTGATGTTACCAAGCTCACCTGATTATAGTCTAGGGTGAATTTTGGAGTGATAACATAAATGGCGCTGTTGTCGGGGATGGATTTGAGCATATTGAAGAGTTCCCTGGGAAGAACAACATAGATCTAGCTCTTGATGGTAGACAAGAGAGGGATATAAAAAATTTATTGTAATCATCTACATGGCGACTCCACAATCAAATACTCCACTAGGGACGATATTATTGACAGAAAGATGACCAGGTATCAGTTAATTAGTTTTCTACATGAACTTTTGTTATTATTTATTAGCTCTTTCATGCTTTTCCCTTCACATGTCAAGAGGGTTATTTTTTGTTTTGTTTATTCCTATGATCATCAACCTACCTTCATATATCCAACCTTAGAAGAGGAAATCTTGCAGCCTTATGTTGTTGATGTTGATCCTATATCCTCATTACAACTCATTCCTAAAGATGAGTTTTGCATTCCAATTCCTCCTGAATCGAAGCATTCTTGTAACTTTGAGGAAATTAAGATTGATTCTAAACCTACTCAGACTTCAACACCTTTGAGCATTAATGATCAACCTTGTCATCAACCTATTAACCTTCATGATCATCCCACTACCTTTCAAATTAAAATCAGGATGAAGATGTTCAAGCCTTTAAGGTTGCCCTATCTCCTTCATCATTACCCTCTTGAATGCTTTGAATATCTTCCTCGGTTTTTTGGCGAGAATCAAATTTCAGCTGAGAAGCACTTGGAATCCTTTGAGGATTTTATTGATCGGTTTGAGATTGTCCATGAAAATGTGATCATGAGATTGTTCTCTAAATCTTTGATCAGAGATGTTGTTGTATGGTTTAAGGGTCTGAGAGATGATTCTATTAGCTCTTGGGTCGACTTCTCTAATGCTTTTTTGAAGTATCGGGGTGAGAACAAATCATTAGACTCGTACCTTGATGATTTTTGTTCTTTGAAGAGAGAGCAGGATGAAGCTTTGTCTATTTTTAACAGAAGATTTTATGGCATTTATCATGATATGCCTTTGGAGATCCAGCCTACAGAGACAGTTTCCATGATATATTATGTTATGGGTCTGCATTCAGAACTTGCCCTTCTCTTGTTAGAAAGGAAGTCTTCATCCTTAAGGATCTTGTTTGAAGATGCCCAAGGAGTGGAGAAAAACATTCGTGCTTCCAGGAGGATCCGAGAGCAGGTCAACTTTGAAAATCTGCATGCACGTGAACAAGGGAACTGTCAGTACATTTCAAATTTTCAGCAAGAAAACAGTGAGTGTGAATTAGATCTAGGACAACAGGAAGGATGTAAGTATGTGTCAAATTATGAATCATATTCCTCAATATTTGTAGATGTTTCAATGAACAGGTATGCACGTCAAATTCAGGAGAAGTTTTCAAACAATGTTGAAGATGAAACAGTTGATGACTGCATTGACAACTACATGTTTCTTATTGATCAAAATCCATATGATGTAAACCCTGTTTTGTCATCCTCTTGTGAGCACTATTCTAAGGAGGAATTTGTAATGATTGATGATCAAGTGGCTGACTCACCAGTTGTTGATCCAAATCCTCTTGCTATGGATATTCAAGAGGTTTCCAATTTACCTCCTTATGACGAGTATTATGATGATTATGACATTTTTCTTCTAGAGCAACCATTTGTAGGGTCATCTCCGGGAGATGATTCTTTTCAACAGTCTTATGAAGGTTTACGACCCACACATTTCAGCCATGATTATAGACAACAAAAAGGTAGCGAGTTTGTTGAAGGAAATGCTCTACCCCTGTGCTTTTCTTCATTCCAATTTCTAAAAGAGAGAGTTCACCATCTTATAAACCAACAACCTTCTGAAGATGTTATTGATCCCATAGTTTGTTATGCGGAAGGTTTTAAAAATTCAAGTTTGCAGCCATCAAGTAGTTGTGAATTTGAAAGTGAAGATAATGAATATATAAATATTTTAAGTGATCATGGATATAAGAATAGTTAGGCAGTTTTCTATTCGAAACATTCATTTCCTAAAACTTTATTTCAAGAACAAGTTGGTCAACAAACAATTTTCCTTTCTTCCTTTGAAAATCAAAATGGCATTTATTTTGAAGGACATTAGGGGTCTTTTTCAAACTCTTTCCAGACTGATGGTGAGTATAAAGGATTGAAACAAAAAACAACATATGAAACTGAAGATAATTGTTTTATATGTGTTGATCAAGGATAGGTTTTTCTTCATGAGATGCAAGATCCTTTTGCCACATGTTTGTAGTCAATGAGTGAGTTTAAGTTTTCAGATTTGGTCAGTGATGAAACTCATTTCAAGCTCTTAGATGCATTGCCTTTAATTAGGTATTCCTTGTTGTCTTTGAAGAAACACATGCAAATAATCCAACCAGTGGACGAGATGCTTTCATGGCTCCATTGGATTTTTCATTTCACTTGATCAAACGGCTCGAGGGATAGACTAGGGTAGGTAGGTTGTGTGAAATAAGCTCAACACCTTGAGTATCTCTTCCAGCAGTTAAGTTTTCAGTTTTCATTTGGTTTCAGTTGAAGGTCACAGGTCAGATCAATTTGCACAGGTTAAAGGTTGGGAGCAACCCAATGGATAAGGCACTGAAACTACAAGAGATATTAGAGCCTCACAGGGAGGACTCTATCCCCCATATAGCCTATATGTTAGCACAAGAATTTGCATCTAGAATAGGCTTGTATCTCCTAAAGGAAGCTCAAAAAACCTTTATAGGCCGAACAAAGAAGCTACACTTCTCGTCATCTCCTTCAGCCGCCAACATCAAGGTCAGAAAGCCTTTCACAAGATCATTAGCTCTTAAAGAGGTTGTTGAAGAACAACCCCTACCAAAAGTCTCTATCCTACAGAAGAAGAAAGATAAGGGCCAAGGCATTGGAAATCTTCTGTCCCTTTTGCAAAGATAAATAATTGATGAAACACTAAATATGCCACCTATACAGGCTTCTAAGTGCTTGATTCTCAGAATTTTGGGATTTTTTGTGAAGTGCTAACTCCCTCAGCAGTAAAATGCAGACATTTTGTAGTGATTTGGTGCTACAGAATAGTCTATTTTGGTATTATGCTGGTATGCTACCTACAATGTTGCCAAGTCACCTAAAGATAGTGGGTTTGATACTATGCAAAGTCACTACTTTCTCTGCACATGTTCAAGTTGGAGGTGTTGCATTTTTTACAGCGCTACCTAAAATTTGCACACAGACGCACAATGGCGCTACAAAAATTTACTACCTAATATCTGGAAGATATTGAATTTGCACACAGACGCATCATGGGCGCTACCTAAATTCTGGCAGAAAACGAATTGTGCAGAGTTATTTTACTTGTTTTGAGTCATTAACTTGAAACTTGGATTATGATAAAATGGGAAGGAAGTTTTGAAAACTGGAGGAGGTTTATGTTCATCACATACCAAATAACAAAAACCTCTCTCATTTTTTCAAAATGTGCTATGGTCAGTGAGTTATTTGACATAGAAGTGGTGCTACGAAACGTGCTTCTTAAACTCTGTTTTAAGACTGTTGAACTGACAATTTTGACCAGTTGACTTCTAGGAGGATTTCTGGGTGAAATAAGATGAATTTTAAAAATCCAAAAGAGGTTATTGTCAATAACAGACCTAGGAACATTAAACTCTTTCATTTTTCACACAGGTGTCATGGATTGGGAGATTCGAAAGAATCTTTGAGCCCTATGTTTTTAGTTTTCGTGTTTTCCTGTTCGAGACATGTTTTTGTGACACATGTTGCGGCCAGCTGGAGATGAATTTAACAAAAATGAGAGATTTTTTTCTTAATAACGAGCTTATCTAAAAAACCCGTTCTCAGATTTTACACAGCTATTGTATTTTGAGAATTACAAGTGGCATTTTGAAGCCTAGTTTTCATAATTTCACCTCCTGAAAAGCAGGAAATCAGTTAAAATGTGTCATTCTTTGTTTGTAACCGTTTCTATTTTGGGAAAGGGGTTGGAGTTCGAATTGGTGAGCTGGAAAGGACCTATGGTGCTATATATTTCATGGTACAAGAGTAGAGTGGGGTTCATATGGTTGAGCAAGGCTCCCTTATACTGTAATATTTTGATGAAGTTACTGTGAATTGGCTATGTACAGTATTTAAGACATTTTGGTTAATATAAATCAGCTTCTCTTTCATCTTATTTGCTTCTGATGCTAAATGTTCATGCTTGGAATGATTCACATGAATGGTTGTGGTGAAATTATGATGGATGTTTGATCATTATATTATCATGATGTTTATTTAGCTTCCTTAGTTTCTGAACTCAAGAAGATCTTGTGTTAAGAATGTTTCTTCCTTAGGCTTTCTGTAGACCTGATGTTTACAGCAACCCCTACATTCCTCTCATTGAATTCTTCCCTCTATTCATACTCACTCTCAATTACTGGTTGAAGTTAGCCAAGACCTTGATTGTTGGTGTATGCTAGCCCTGCTTTCTGAGTTGGAACATTATTATTTTGAGTCTTGTCCATTTGACCTTTTGAAAAACTCATTTACATTTACAAAACTTTTGATGTTACCAAGCTCACCTGATTACAGTCTAGGGTGAATTTTGGAGTGATAACAGGTTCTATTCATTGGAGTTGATTATGACATAATTCCATTCATGTGTGTACATTGTTAAGGTTGTTTATGAAATATTTTCATTCAAGTTTATCTATATTCACTTGTTCTAACATTCAGGTTGATTGTGAGAGGGTTCCATTAAGGTGTGCCTATTATTGCGTTTGATTATGAAAGGCATCCATTCAAGGGTTCCCATTGTGACATGTTTATATATGTTCTTAAAGTTTTCCCCAAAGTAGTAATGGTAGGGAAAACAAGAAGCAGAGTGTGGTGTAGAGTCCCTAGAGACGAAATGTACTTTGCTATCTTCGTAAGTAGTGACCCAAAGTAAAAGGGGTAGGCAAGGAAACGAGTGTGGTGTAGAGTCCTTAGAGGAGAAGTTTAAACAATGAAAAAATGTAGCCAATTGGGGTAGAGTTAAGACAACCTTGAGAGACTAGGAAACCAACTAGGGTAGATTCAAGACAACATCGAGGGACTCATGTCAACCAACTTGAGTAGAGTTAAGACAACCTTGAGAGATTGATAAAAATATATATAAAGAAATATAATTAGGAGTATAATAGAAGAAATAGAAGATGAGTTTTTATTGTTGTAGAAATAATTCCACCATATTCACAAAGGAGGAATATGTTAGTATGAGACCTAAGACCTGGCTTTGAACTTGATTAAATTTTCTTTTCTTTTTGGTATAGAGGATTGGGTGGATTTGATCTCTAATGATCCTTAGGATGAAAAATATCCCTAGTAGAATTGATGACAAGCTCAATTGGAGTTCATGATTATTTTGGGTTGGCAAAGGTTAGGTGGATTGAAGGAATAATGCAACAAATACAAAAAAAAATGAAATCCTCCCATAGGCACAAGACTCTATGATATCAAAAATTTGTGGACCAATCTAACAATGCCATATGTATAAGGAAAAAATGGAAAGGATGTTGATTTGGACATACATGGATAGATCAAAGAGGCATATGGAAAGCTTAGATTGTGCCATGCCAACAAGATTTCCTTAGTAGGTATGAAAACCAAACATAATATCCCTTCAACAAAATTCAATTTGCCATGGTGCATATAAAAATTAAATAGTCCTATGTAGCAATGGGGTCCTAGGAACATGAAGACTAAGAGCCTTTTATTTTTGAAAATTGTGCAACTTGGAGGACATAAGAATCTCATTCCAACCCACTTCCCATACCCAAAATATGATAAAGTGTGATTAAATTAATGACCACACATGGGGAAGGATCCATGCAACATTGAAGAACACAATGGTGAAGATTTACTTGGGTTCTCGGACTAGAAATTGTTATGAAATATAAGCTAGTACAACATTGGGTTTGGGAAAGGATCTATGCAAGTTCAAACATGGAGAATGAAATCCTCTCATCCAGGAACACTTGGAATGCATTATAAGATTCAATTAAGTCCTTTTCTAGTTTAGGGCTTGAATACTTTGAAAATTTTTGATAAAACAAGGGTCCTTTTACTTGCAACAATGCCACATATCACATGCTAGAAACGACACCTATGTTATTGATCCTCCCTTGTTGACCTTATCCATGCTACATGGCGGGTTTAGAATGGTTGACATGTCTTGCCACCTTATAGTGCGGACGCCCTTGTGTTGAATTCCATAGTTCGTGAAATCCTTGGCTTAATTCCTTAAATCCACACCTAGTGTGCTTAAGACCTGAAATATTAATGAAGTTTGGTTTAGTGCCTTGTCAAGTTCAATGAAATGATCATGCATCTTGAGAGCACAAGGGCTCTATTTCACATGTCATTCCAAATACAAAATAGTATAGAGTACAGTTAATTCTAGTGTCAAGTTTGGGAAAGGACTTATTCAAATTAAGAACACATTGATGGTAGAATTTGCTTGCTTAGGAGGACCTAAAATATTATAAAGCCAAGTAAAGTTCCATTCAAATTGGAATGACAAGAATTTAGACAATTTTCAACGCAAAAGGCTTATTGTCATAACTCATAAGATTCATCATGTTACCATGTGGTATTCTCTATGGCTACCAACTATTGTCTCAATTATATTATGTTGACATATTTATGTCACGTGGGCTTGAAATTTCACAAAAATCATTTATATTTGGGCACTGGATCCATTAGAAGGGCTTGTGAAGCTTTGAAACATCAATGAAATCCTTCCATTTTGTCGAATCTCAAATATTAAGAAAAAAACAATTAATGGTTGATATATGAAATGGAAAGGACCAATTTGGTCCCATTAAGATGGGTGTTGTTGTCAATTTATCCTTTAGTTCTTCAAAATCGTTCTGGCACATGTTAGTCCAATTGAATTCAACATCCTTTGTGAAAAATAAGAATAAGGAACATGCAATTTTTACAAATTTTTCCATAAAGCATCTATAATATCCAACCTTATCTAGAAAAATCCTTACCTCTTTTTGTGTTTCTAGGGGTGGAAGATTAAGGATTACCACTATATTTGCTAGATCGACTCGTATCCCTATGGGAGAGATGTGATTCCCTAGGAAGATACCTTATGTTAACATCATGGCACCCTTTTCATTGTTGAGAGTGATGTTGGACTCTACTGTTGTGGTGAGTTCCTCTTGTGGACAGGTGAAATCCCCCTTGGATCGGTTTTCCTTCAATCCAAGACATAATGAACACAAATGGACACTAACTTCCCCTTAATACTAATTTATTTGTTCATTAATGAAATCAAAAGAGACAGAGAAAAAAAGGAAAATGTATATGGATTACGTCTTTTTCATGATGGTTGTCCTCATTGCTCTAGCCTTTGACATTGTTGACCAAGCTCCTAGACACAAGAAAAGACCTGCAAGGAAAAAGAGAAATCTCTTTCTTCTACACCATATTGTTAGTTGACAATAGATATATCTATGATGACTTTAAAAATAATAGACATGCATGTAACAAGTGACACAAAACATGAAGGGAATAGGCCAAGTTATGTATTAATGGAAAGCAATGCCGTTATGTATTAATGGAAAGCAATAATGAAGCACTTACAATCAAAGTTGATGTTGCAACAACTCCTCCAAAGATATCCTATCCAACCCTCTTTTGAATTTCTCAAGATCAAAAGTATGATGCTCTCACCTCTTAAGCTCCCACATAAGGAATTTGAATAAAACCCTTACATTTGAGAACTAACTCAACAATCCATGGAGAATATCACCCACTAGATCCACTAAATTGGGATCTCCAAGATTTTTAGGGAGAAAATATCTCTCAAGGATTTTAGGGAGAAACTATCTCTCAAGAATTTTAGGGAGGAAATATCTCTCAAGATCCATAAAATTAGGATATTGGTTTGAGAAAATCTCTCAACCATCCATGAGAATCTCAACTTCTCCTTGAGATTAGGAAACTATATGTGAGGTGGATTCTCACACTAAATTAATTTATGTTTTTCAACGAAAATGAATAATACATGTGCACATAGTGTTTTGACCTTCATATGATAAATTTCTCCCCCAACATGTCTAGGTATCATGACAAACACTCCCTCACTTAAGTGTGACAAATAGGTGTGTAACATCTACACATATCTTAATTACTTTCTCTAAGTGAATGAAAGTTGATATGAAGGTGTCCCTGTATGTCGTGAAATCGTCCATGTACACTTCTATGCATTCATGAATGAGATCAAAAAATATTCCAAGAATTTCCCTCTGAAAGGTAGTTGGAGTATTGCAAAGTACGAATGATAACACCCTATATGAAAATTTCCTCCATGGGAAAGTGAATGTGGTATTCTCTTGATCCTCAGGTGCAATTTGAACTTGGTTGTAGCCGCTAAAACTGTCAAGGAAAGAGAATTACTTCTTCCCGGTTAATGTGTCCAACACTTGGTCGATAAAGGGTAGGGGAAAATGATCATTATGGGTGAATTTTTTTATCTCCCTATAGTTAATGCAGACCCTCCATTTACCATTCTTTTTGGGAACTATAACTAGAGTTGAGGCCCATTGGCTATCAGAGATAGGGTCAATAAAATTTATGGAGAATAGCTTTTGTAGTTCTTCCTTAACTATCTCCTTCAATGTTGGGTTCATCGTATGTTGTGATTAGTGAATGGGCCTGGATTTTTCATTGATGTATATATGGTGTGTGCATAAGTCTCGATGGATTCCCTTCACATTTTTTTAGTCCCAAGTGAAAGCATTGATGTACTTTATTAGGACCTCGATGAGTTGTTTCTTGTGATTCAGAGAACCCTCCATTAATGTTTAAAAACTTTCCTGGGGTAATCTCTACAGGTTTGGTCAGGGACTTAAGGCTTTCAACAGTGGGTGTCTCTTGTGGTATTTGTGTTGCATCAGTCATGGAAATTTTTTCTTGAGCATGTATGCTTAGGATCTGATTAAGTTCGTTTTGAGAAGATGATGGGGCATAAGCTATGAAGTCATTGATCTCATTAAATTTTGTCTTGTCCCTGACAACAAGGTACTATTCTATCGAAAATACTTGTTGGGAAACCTCCTCATCTTCATTTCTCCATCATCCACCCAAATGGGTGCTTCTGGGTCGATGTTGGGATTGGTTGGGGGATACAAAGATAGTTTATTTGTCAAACTTCCATGAGAAATTGTCATGCTCCAAAATTTACAACCTATATAAGCATATGCAGTTGTGAGCCATGGTCATCCCAAAATCAAAGGGTATCCACCCAAAGAATTCTTGGGTTGTAGGGCCATAAAATTAGCGGGATACTCCCAAGAGTCCACCAAGATTACTACATCTTCTAGGATACCTTCTAGTTTTATAGCGGATTGGTTTGCCAACTATAATATAGTTGGATTCTGTCTAAGTCCTGTCAACCCTAAGGTTCTCATGGTTTCTCGAGTCATGACGTTGATGACAACCCCTAGGTGAATTAAGGTATTTGGGATGGTGGTCTCGTTGATATAATCATTGACAATGGGACTACCTGGGTCTGAATACTTGGTTGTGGAAACCTCATTGAGCATTAAGTCGGCCAATTGGCCTATCACATGCACTGTCTAGGGATGTTTCTTTTTCCTGCCTAGTTTTCACAGACATAGCTACCTAATGAATTTTGAGTATATTGGGACGTATTTAATAGCTTGGAAGAGAGGTATTAAAACACACACATTCTTGAGTTCCCCCAAGAAGTCGAATTATGTTCTAGTAGGAGGTTTGTTGATATTTGGTATTTCTGGAAAAGGTGGGTTTTATGTCTCCTTATCGCCCTGATCTTGGTTCAAAGCAAGGGGTTGTTTAGTCAAGGGATTTTTAGGTGGAGCTTCTTCCTCATAATATTATATGGTTATAGGTGATGCTTTCTGATTTATCATGTTCACAGATATTAAATGTATATCCTAATATTACAGGGAAGAGATAGAGTAAGCAGGGTAAAATGGGAACCCAACATCATATGTTTTCTATGATGGCTTGTTATTGGGGTTAGATATAGGTTGTGTAGGGAGTTGAGGTCTAGGAGGAGGTTGGTTAGGTTGTTGTAGTCATGGTGGAGGTTGGAGGGTTGTATATTGTTGTAGTAGTGCTTTTTGAGACTCCCCAAAAGGTGGGTTTCTCCATCCCTGCGCCCAAGGATTGTTTTGGGGTGGAGGAGTCATCCATTGTGAGTTGATGGGATTGGATGGGTACCACTATTGGGAAGAATATTGCATGGAGGTTTTAGTCCAATAAGAATTGAAATACTGATATTGGTATGGAGATATACCTTGATGTCGGGGTTTCCATGGTCAATTTTCCGTGATGAGACATAATTGATCAACCTCCTTGATTTCTTTCTGATAGATTTCTTTTAAACCTAGTAAAGGGGGACACTTACTATTGACATGTTCTTTCATATATTCCAGATATTCAATTTGATCTAGCAGACACTCTTTCAACGGATGTTTCTTTCTGCATTTTGGGGAAAAAATGGCTAAGGCCACTTCTTCCTCCTCCTATTTATTTTTCAATTGTAGGGTATCTAACTAGGATCTTAAGGAGGTGTGTATATCCATCTTGAAATCTTCCACCATGTTCCCAATATTGTCTTGGGTGACTCCTCCCCTGGATGTCTTGTTGATCCTTTCCAATGTGTCCCTTGGCCCTTTTCCTAGCCGTGAAGTCCCTCTAGAGTATCTTTGGCATAGCTCGATGATAACTTCGTAAGGTTTATGATATATATCACCACCACCCATCAAGTTCAAGATGTCAATATAGTCATTTATGAATCCTCTTAGTAGCAAGATTTGGTTAATCTCTTGTTCCAACTGGTTTTTCCTTGACCCCTGTAAATTGTACTTGAAACATTCCATAAAGTCTTCCATACTGTCATCTTCCTTTTGAGTCATTCTGAACACTTTTTCTCAGCTATCGTTATCTTTGTTGTAGTCTTGGTATTTTTTTAGGAACACCTTTCTCAACTGTGCCCGTGTGATGATGTGGTTCCCATTGAGTCCCATGAACCATCAGAGGGAATCATTCTTAAGGGTGGAAGGAAAGAGATTTAGCTTGTGAGCATTGAGAATGTAATCGTAGCTTCTGCAGAGGACATTAAATCCAAAAAAAAAATGTGTTTGGATCCTCGGTAGCCAGACCATGAAAGTTTGGCAACGTAGAGTGTGGAATATTCTTCATTTGAGTCACCCCATCTATATGATTTTAAAATATAAGGTGAAGTCTTATGATTTTACTTTGTGGTTTGTTTCTTCGACCATTCCTCTTATAAACCATAGAAAAATGTCCCCCTACTGCTCTGGGAAATCTATAGGACTGATTGGATCATGAGGTATTTAAAATCTGTGGAGAGGTTGTTCGTCCATTGGAGAATTCTCAGAGAATAATATTTTTTCCTGTACAGAGGATGCAGCTAGTGTTGGATGTGATGATTCTATAGAGGGAGGTTTGTGCTTCTTTTTAGCCAGGGAGTAGGTCGTTGGTGTCAAATAACTAGTCTGGTTGGATCCCTCTCCTCCTTGAGTTTGTTTCCTTGCAAGGTTAGTTTGTGGGAGGTTCTTTGCAAAACTATTAAATTGACCTTTTGGGTCTCTACTTATTCTCATGAGCTTTTGAAAAACATCATGTTTTAAACATAACTAATACTCATGATAAACACACACACACACCAATTCAAAACAACATGAATCGGAATAAAGTCACACAAATACAAACAAATTCTTTTAGAGATAGGATAGAAAGAAGTTGCATTGTTGACAGTTCCCCAACAACAATGCCAAAAATGAAAATACTTTTAATTACCTTTCTAATTACTTAGAAAGACAACTAGAAATATTGTTCATTTAATTATCAATCCAGAATTGTTTTGGAACTTACAAATTTTCATGCACTATATATTCCATGGAAAATCATTCAAAAAATGGTCTAGCTATGAAGTTGTAGTGAGAGAAAATGATCAGATGAAAGGTTAGAGATATCTTTCAACAAAATCACCAATTCTAGGGACAATAAACTAGCAAAAGAAATAATAACAACCCGGTCTAATTCAACCAGCATGGAATCCATTAGGGATGTGACCCTAATTGAATGTAATGAAAATGAAAACTAATCTAATTAAACCAACATGGAATCCCTTCGAGATATGAACCCTGTCTAAATATAATTGAAATAGGCAAGAGATTAATCTAGTTACAGAAAAACACACTCGGTAGAATACTAAGTCTAAATGGTGATTGCGCCAAGAAATATTCTCTTCATTTTAATATTGCAATTAAAAGAGCTCTGCATAATATATCCTGAGATTCTATTTAGTAATTAGAAGCACACAAAATTACATTGAGAAATAAATTAGATAAACAATAAATAAGAAGAGTGTAACATATTATCCTAGTGTTGCAGCAAGATATAAACCATAACCAAATACATAAGCAATCTAAAAATTAATCAAAACATCAATTAAATCTACACTACAATAAATAGTACAATAGTACCCGACTAAGGAGGGTGGCCTATCTCCCTAGACGAGGCACTAGTAAAGTCATTCAATCACGCTCCTACTTCAAATAATCATGAATAAAGAAGAATTGCAGAGGAACCAAAACAATGATTTTATTATCAGTAGAGAAGAATTAAGATTACAATGATTGATTCCCTTTCTCAAATCAAGTTGGGTCTTCATACAAATTCACATCACTCTTTTCTTAGCAAAAAGAGTTGAGGACAACCATCGAGATCTACGATCCTCAGGCTATTCTCAATTTCATTTAACAACCTGACTAAGATAGGTACAATGGTTTCTCGTCTGACCCAATGTCTTGATTAATGGGAAACAATTTGTTGAGTTGATTGCTTCAGTTGTCCTGGAATCTTAGGGATAATTTTAAGGATGGAAATTTATATTAAAATGTAGAAACATGGGCGAATATTACTAGCCCTTGATATGCAAAATGTAAAATGTTTGGTGATAGCTTTGTAAAAATATTCAAGTTTCTAAGGATTTTATATAGTTTCTATAAAATTTTGGAGATTTTTAAGGTAAAATAATTTTATTCTTTGGAATTTGGGCAAATCATTTTTAGAAAAAATGGAAACTAACGAATATGTTTTTGGGAAAACCATGGAAAATTAGCCCATTTGCGAAATTTAGCCCCTAAAATCATCTATGTCTTGGATATGTGGCCTCTAGCTGTTCATTTTGTCCTTTTCCAGAAACATGTATGTCTGCCAACTGTTCATAATGGCGACCCAACTTCCCATCCATACTTCCCAGAATGGCATGCTTACCATTGGATATGGAAACCACCTCATTGATCACAACTATCGGGATGGGGGTCGTGGCTACTTGTGGTGGAGGATCTCCAATAGAAGTGGAAATGAGTGTTGCAACATACGTTTAACAGGTGTTTCAACCAATGAGAGTCATGTTGCATCAATTAGTGTTGTAGCAACTAAAAATCATGTTGCAGACATTAGTGTTGTTGCAACCAAAAATCGTGTTGGAACAACTAGAAAGTGTGTTGGAGCAACAACCTGACATGGTTTATGGTGTCGCAACAATGGCTTGAGGGGTGTTGCAACAACATCATGGTGTTGCAGAAACTCTTCTATAGTACTTGTGATATTTTCCTGGAACAAGATCTTAGCATTCTATCATTTGTGAGCATAAAAGGTCATCTTTCCATTAATTACACTAGCAAAACTACTTAAAATGACATATGTTGTGAAAATGCATACCTGAGGCAAAATATATCGTTACACTCAAAACTAGGCTAGAAGGATGGGAGAAAGTGGCACAAAAGGCAAGTTAAAAGGTGTGAAAGGGATGGTATTTTGGATATATGTCAGTACTCTAAATGGATAGTACAAAATAAGCTCCACAAGAGCTATGGAAAACGGATATGTAATGAATACACTACGTGAGTTTATGATTACCCAATTTACTCAATGGATTGACTAATATTCTATTTTTCACAACAAGTAAACATTTATCAACCCCAAACCACATTAACAAGAACTTAAAAAGACAAATCTAGTATCAAATGAGGGTTTTACATAGTATATGAAATGATAAACTGAGTATTAGATCTTGATATATCACAAAACATTCTTAACCCTGTTCGACAACACATGTATTCCAACAGAGGACGAACACCTTCAGTAACCACTCACATAACCAGATCAAAGATCAACACACCGATGTTTTAACATGGTAAAACCCCTACGGGGAAACATCCACGGCCCCAGCCAACGCGACCGCTTGGAGCAGTTTATTAATGCAAAGAGAAAGATTACAGAGAGATTTTACAAGAGATTTTCTCACAATCGATCATCGACAAATGACCCTCCATGCTCTTTAAATAGAGATCATGGACCAATCGGGTGTTAAGCCACAAATCAATGGTCGTTAAGATCGAGGAGAGTATGAACCGTCGAATCACTCTATGCCGGGAACATATCTTGACCGTCGGATTTCCTAACTACAAATGCATACTAATGCATACTAAAGAAACACACTAATAAACACACTTTTACCTAACGACATATTAGACCAAGTAGATCTTAACTAACTCCTAAGTGTCTAAATATCCTAACATCCCCCTTAAGAACAACTTGGGATAGGATTGAAGGATTTACAATAGTGACACAATAGGAGAAGGAAGGAGGCATTAGAGCCTATCCCCCCTTAATGACAACTTACTGAACTCCTAACATAGATCGAAATTTGGAAAACTTCGCTTCTGTAAGAGACTTTGTGAAAATGTCTGCAACTTGATATTCTGTAGGCAAAAGAGAACTTCAATAACTTGATCATGAATTAGCTTTCTGATGAAGTGCATGTGTAGCTCGTTGTGTTTGCTACGCTGATGTTGAACTGGGTCTTTGGAGAGCTTGATGGCACTCTGATTATCACACCAAAGGCTGGTCATATGCTGGTGCTGGAATCCAAACTCTGAAAGGATCTGTTGAAGCCACATGGCTTCCTGACTTGCATTTACCATTGTTTGGTATTCTGCTTCTACTGAAGAAAGTGCAATAGCCTGTTGTTTCTTACAGGCCCAAGTGACAGGTCCTGAACCAAGGCTGAAAACATAACGTGCAGTAGATTTTCGATCATCAGGGTCGTTGGCCCAATCTAAATCAGTGAAACCAACCAATAAAGGAGTCTTCCCTGAACTGTAATGTATCTCGAACTCAATTGTACCATGAACATAGCGAAGTATCCTTTTAGTTGCTTTCCAATGGCTTGCATGGGGTGTTTGCATATATTGGGCAATAATACCAATAGCAAAGGAAATATCAGGACGGGTATGAGTTAAGTATAAGAGGCTACCAACTAACTGATGGTACAGGGTGGCATCAACTTCAAGAGAAGTAGAGGTGGCAGAAAGCTTGACTCCAGGATGGAAGGGAGAAGGGGTTGGTTTACAATCATCCATGTGAAAGCGACGAATAAGGTCACAAGCATACTTAGAATGGGAAAGAAAAATTCCTTCATTGGTTTGCAAAACTTGGAGGCCAAGGAAATAGTGCAAAAAACCT
>SNQJ01S0090995.1:0-32833 GCA_010110895.2 Picea sitchensis | reverse complement strand
TCAATAGGAGGATGCCCCCTCGAAGAGGCAAGTGAACATGAGAGGATCCCTTCCATAATAGGATCCATTGTATGGTGTTGCCCTACCTCAAGGGTTTGATATAATAAAGTTGTGTTTTTCTATATTGTTCTTCTATATCTATTGTGGTGCTTTTGTGTTCAGTATTGAGTTCTTAACAATTTATGTGCTTCCTCATTATTTACACAACGAAGTAATATACCATCGACAAATCTCCTAAACAAAAAGTCTCCTAAAATCACATATCTGGAAGATTCAAGACAGACGCTTCTCCTTTGATGAGTATCTAAATTATCTAGACATCTTTGATTTTGCAAGTAATACACTAGATTTTTTTACCAGGGATGTTCATCTAAAGGAAGGGTTTGACTGTCAATGAAAAATAGTGTCGACAGAGGGTTATCTTGTTCATCAATTTCTTCACTTGCTTCAACATGATGAGCCAATTAAAGGGCTAAGTCACGTCCCTTTATGGGTTTTGAAGTCATGATGGTTAAATCATGCTCTTGGATTTTGGCAAGACAATGTGAAAGCTTCCCTGAAATATAATTCTATGAGAGAAGAAACTTGAAAGCAGGTAAAGGGAATTTTACCAACGTGTGCTTACCTAAGATAAAGTGGTGAAATTTCTCCACAATGTTAACAAGAGAGAAAGCATGTTTTTCAATATAAGAATATTTGAATTCATCATCTGATAAGCTTTGACTCATGTAAGCTATTGGTTTTTCGTTATTCTGGTCATCACATTGTATTAGGATAGCAGAGACTGCTTCCTATGTGGAATTAGTGTATATAATAAACTCTTTCTCAAAATTCGGCTTCGCCAAAATCGGTGCAGAACTAATTTCCTTCTTAATCCTTACGAAATCATTCTCGACATCATTAGTCCAGGAAAAGGAGCAATCTTTCTTGAGAATATTGTGAATTGGTTTGAGCATTATAGAAAAATCAGGAACGAACCTATGAACAAAGTTGATAATACCCATAAAGGACTGAACCTCATTTTTGGAAGTAGGAGCAGGAAGATTTAGGATAGCATTAATCCTTTCAAGATCTATGCTTATTCCTAAATCAGAGACAATATTCCCAAGGAGCTTTCCCTTAGTAACACCGAAAATAGATTTAGAAGGATTCAAAGAAATGTCAAATTTCCTGCAGCGTATGAGAACCTTTCTAAGATGACTGAAATGATCCAATTGGTTATTTGAATATACAATCAAGTCATCAAGATAAATATGAATAATCATACCGATCATATTGTCAAAAGCTATCCGCATAGTTATTTGGAAAGTGACATCTGCATTAGATAATCCAAAAGGCATACATTCATAAGAAAATGTGCCCCAATGTGTAATGAAAATGGTTTTGTATTTATCTGTCCTTTTTACCTTGATCTGATTATAACCAAAAAAATTGTCAAGTAAGGACATCATTTGTGACCCTGCAACTTGTTGCAAAATCATTTCCATATTAGGGAGAGGAAAATGATATTTTATTCTTTCTCTATTCAATGTGTGAAAATCAACTCACAATCGGATCTTGCCAGTTTTTTTCCAAACAGGAACCAAATTGGAAACCCACTTAGAATACTTAACATGGAAAATTATCCCAGCCTTCAAGAGTTTTTCCAACTCCTTCCGAATAGTTGCTTCAAGTGAGGGGTTAATGAGTCTTTTTTTTTTCCTAAGGTTTTATGCCTTCCTTGATAGGAATGAAATGTTTTATAAGAGCATGATCAAAACCATGGATATCCTCATACGGCCAAGAAAAAACATCTTGAAATTCATGAAGTAACTAAGTGAATTTAAACTTTTCTTCATCAGTACATTGGTCACCTATATTAACATTCTTTGGGGAATCAAGTGTCCCAATTTTTAAGGAAATAGTTTCATCCACTTTTATTTTTGACTCCTCTTATTTATGTGTTTCTTTGTTTCCTACATCACTCGATGAAAATGAACTTTCTATAGGATTTAAGCCTTTTGATTTTTTTTTGTTTTCCATGGATATAATTTCCTTGGGATTATATGGTTCATTTTGTATGAAAGCACATATGATTTCATCACTAGGGAATACCTACCATGACTCTAGATTGTGAGGTATATGAGGAGGATATAAATATTGAAAAGTATAATTAGGTCTTTGTGGTAGACGTTGTCAAGTAGGTGAGGCTGCAAAAATAGCTAACCTGACAACCATTGAATTCAATTCCCTTTTAACATGAGTGATGTTAAATGATAATAAGTTTGAGATAAGCACCCAAACAGTTTGGGTGTAGCGTTTCATTAACTTGTTGCTAGGATAATATATTTTATGTAAAAGGTTTACAACAAGTTCAGAGTCCCCAAAAATTGTAAGGTGACCACAACCTAAATTATAGGCATTTTCAATGCCTAGTAGTAATGCTTCAAATTCAATGATGTTGTTTGTGCAAGCAAATTATAACCTATAGGAAAAATTGTGAATTTTACCTACAGGTGAGTACAAGATAATGTGAGCTCCATTATCTTCGTTGGAGCATGAACCATCAAAGTGCATATGCCACATCCCATCCTCCAGGTCAATTTGTTCTAAGGTAGTGTTATCCTCATCTGCAAAGATGGAATACACTCTTAGGTCCTCCTCGACATAATTTACATTAGGATGTGGGATGCTTTCTATATATGGTGAAATCATTCCCTCCCTTAGGACTATGAGGTTATTCCCATTATGAGGAACGAATAAGTGTGTCCCATAGAGTGAGATGTATCCACCTATCAAATATTTCCAGTCTCTTCCTAAGATGATTGAATAATTATTCACCGGCATGTCAATTACTTGAATATTAAGGGTTGTCCTTATTTCAATATGTGCGCACAAAACCAAAGTCACATATTTTATTTCATCTATGGTCAATTGTTGTAAACTATTATAAGAGAGCATGCTTCTAGCATTTTCATATGTACAAGACAAGCCTAACTCTTCCATAATAATTATCGACATTATGATTGGGCCCAGACCATTGTCAATTAGGCAATAATGGGCTATTTTGTCTATAATATTTACAGAAATGAAAAATCAGGGATTTTTTATAGGGTGTCTAAAGCTATTTACACCTACTTTATTTACACTATAATCCTCCTCTTTTACCTCTTCATAGAGATTGGCTATGGTGGAAGTTTTTCCTTCCTTGAAAAGTTTCAGATGCTTTTGTTGCTCAGGGATGACAACCATGTCCAAAAGAGTAGCATCGGCCTTGATATTATCCAATTGGTTGAGAATGGTGTATTTGGAAGAGGGAAGAGGAGTAGGGACTCCTTGGTTGTCAAGATTTTTAGTAACTTGCACAATAGCAGCTGGTGAAGATGAGCTTAGGCTAGAAGAAGTACGAGGGGGATCATATTTTACTTTTGAAGCATAGGATTTATTCCTAGTGTTTATGATCAAGATATCCTCTGGTTCTGCAAAATCAAGAACAACAATGGTAGTTTCAGGCCTTTTTCCAAATATTTTATCTTTGGCACTCTTCTTTACCTCACAAGAACTTTCCTCGTGGTGTTCCTCACAAAAGTTTCACCAATTGTGAGGCATGATGGATTTAGGCTGAAATTATTTTCATTAGGATTCCTAAAAGTTGGTGAAGAAGAAGATGAGGCCCCAAGAGTAAGTGAAGGGACATTTCCTTTTTTCTCATACGCTATCATTCGGTTATTCATATCTTGTACAAGTTGTAAGAGTGTGGACATGTTTGTTTGTTTAATTGAGTCTCCTTTGGAAAGATCTGTTCTTTCAAGTTGTTCTTCATACTATGGATGTAACATCCCCGACCACCTAGGTCTATCCATGCTACTCTAGAAAACGCTTTCATTCTCTTCTCAACATGCTGTAACATACCCAACACCCAACTGAGCTATGCCACATAAATTTTTTGAACTGCATGCTATTAAAACATGTATACACAGAACTCTTGTGAAACTTTATAAATAAAACGTAAACAGACAAATACATTATGTAAATTCATGGATTCATATTGAAATAACAGTAAACATATACATGCAGAATATATAAGAAATACCCATAAATATAAAGATAGTTATAAACTACACATAGGATAATCCCATAAAAATAAACACGTAAATAATAATGCAACATGTAATTTATCACACAATTAACACTTATCTTGGTAATAATATCAATGATTGCATTCAGACCTTCCACAAACCTCCTAGTCTTAGACCACACTGCTCATCACTCTCAGTAGTGGGTCACCCTCAAGCTGGGACTAAAGTCCACCTGGGTAAAGGGGTTCCTAACCGGGCTAATGGATCATATAAAAAATGAAAGACTCTGTCACAGGTGCCAAATCAAACTAACAACCTACAATCCCTCATTCCCCACATGCCTATTCCACCCAGGAAGTGTTCCCCTTCTCTTCTCAACAGTCCTTTGGCTACCCCACTTCCTTCTCGAGCTTTAGCAACATGCTGAAAAAGAAGTCTTAAATCCCTGTAGCTACAGTTTAGCACCTTTAGGAAATCAATTCCCAACAATTCTCTCACCCAGAGAGAAATTTATCATGGGCCTGACAACCCGCATCTTCAGTATCCCACAGGTCTGACAACTTGCTTCTTCATTCCATCTCCTAATCTAACCAGGTACAGAAACATGTATGGGTATGGATATAGGTTCAGGTACCGTGACAGGAAGGTATGGAGGATAAATGCCTGAGTGATTTAATGATCATAGAATGGTTGAATGGTTGACTGAATGATGGAAGGAATGATCTAATTCCAAACTATATGTATGCATGTTCCCAACTTGACACTTGTCATGTTGGGAGCTACTTTGACCCACTTGTCCCCATCCTTAGAAATTAGGATAAAATAATTGTTCATACTTTATAATTCAGAAATATTAATATAATATTCCTTTTTGGCTTAAGATCCATAGCTTAACCACTTTTCCTTAAATTTTAGTCCCCCCTTTCCCTAACTAGTGGAGTTTAGTCCCATACTCTTTTATCGTGGCAGGTATACACGCATCGATGTATTTTATATTAATGATGAGACATATACAAAAATAGGCTCAAATTCCTTGAAAATCTAGGCTCTCTAGCCTAATCATCACAAAATGGGCTCACCACCCTATAAAAAAGAACATATACACAAAGGCTCCTTGTCCTCAAAATCATGCGCACTTAAGCTGTTGCGCGCGGTATCCTGGAATGTGCACACTTCATCATTTTCTACACAGTACATGTGCGTACTATACCATGGAAGGTGCATACAAAAATGATGTCAAAAAAGTCACCATATTGCGTACATTTGTATTTACATTTAAAATTGGGTTTGACCTAAAGATATTACAATCCCCTACCCTTATTTATGCACTGTCCTTAGTGCATTATGTACACATAAACAACAAAAATTTCAAAAATCCATAAAAATATGCGGTTATTCTATCCACATTGTATCCTCATGCTCCTAAGTAGCATCCTGAGGACCGTGTCAGGTCCATTGGACCTTTACAATCTCTATGGCTCGATTCCGGAGCTATTTGATATTTCAGTCCAGAATGTGTACCAGATGCACTTGGAAAGTGCCTTCTTTCTCCACCTGAATCACATTCCAATCAATAACATGATTAGCATCCAATATATATTTATTGAGCAATGATACATGTAATACATTATGAACAAACATAGATGCAGGAAATGCAATCATATAATCTATTGGACCAATCCTCTCTAGGATTTCAAATGACCCACAATATCGAGCTGCCAACTTTGAACAATTTCCCAACTTCAGGGAACTTCTATTGGCCTTCACCTTCAATAATACATGGTACCCAACTTTAAATACCCTGTGAGTTCTATGCTTATCAGCATAGCTTTTCTTCCTGTCTTGGGCAACCTTTAAATTTTGTTTTATTTTCAACATTTTCTCCTCCATTTCCCTGAGAAAAGATGGCCCAATCACTGCTCTATCTGTTGGGTTATCCCAACTTACCAGTGTGTTGAAATTTCTTCCATAAAGTGCCTCGAATGGGCTTATATTTAGATATGCTTGTACCCATTGTTATAAGGAAACTCTACTAAGTGTAGGTGGTCTTCCCATTTTCACAGTTTATCCATCACATACACCCTCAACATATACTCAATCACTTGATTCACCCTCTTTGTTTGTCCATCTGATTCTGGATGATAAGATGTAGTAAAATTCAAATTTGTTCCAAATCCATTATATAATCCTTTCCAAAAAATTGAGGTAAATTTTGAATCTCTGCCAGACACAATTGTCTTGGGTATACCATGTAATCGAGCAATTTCCTTCATATAAACATCAACAATGTTGGCTGCCTTGTGAGTGAGCTTAATTGGAATAAAATGGGCATCTTTAGTAAGATTATCCGCCACTACCATGATAGAATCATGTTCCTTGTTTGTTTTGGGCAGTTTGGTGATGAAATCCATGGTTACAACTTCCCATTTCCACTTAGGAATGGGTAATAAATTTATCAAACCAGTTGGGTGTCTATGCTCAACCTTTACCTTTCGACATTCTAAACGTTTGGAAATAAAATATGCAACTTCTTTCTTCATGCCTAGCCAATAATATTGGCTTTTGACAGCTGCAATATTTTTCTGATAACTTGGGTTCCCAACATAAGGTACATTATCCATTTCTCTCAATATCCCTTTTTTCAATTCCTGGGAATTTGGTACATAAATTTTTCCCCTATACATGAGAATTTCATCATTATCTAGCTTGTATTCTTCAATTTTCTACTGCAAATTACCTTGTTGTAATGTTTCCACTAATTCCTTGTATTGTAAATCTAATTTTGCAACCTCCAAAATTATGTCTTTCAAATCTGATTGGTACATTCTAATGTATGTATCATGCAATTCATGCACTCTTCTGCTGAGTGCATCAACCACTTTTTTCTCTTTCCCCTTGATATGCTTTATATCAAAGTCCTATTCACTTAGAAATTCTAACCATCTATTTTCCCTAGATTTTAGAGTTGGTTGATCAAATAAATATTTCAGACCATTATGGTCTGTCCTCAGCTTAAACCTTTTCCCCATGAGGTAATGTCTCCATTTCCTCAAGGCATGCATTATGGTTGCCAAATCCAAATCATGAGTTGCATAGTGTCTTTCATGCTCCTTCAACTTCCTTGATTCATAACATGTAACAAACTCATTTTGACGAAGGAATCCACCAAGTCCTTGTTTACATGCATCTACGCATACAATGAAGTCTTCATTTGGGCCTGCAATCCTTAGTATTGGAACACTTGTTAATAATTGTTTCAAGTGTTGGAAACTCTTTTCACAATCCAATGTCCACTAAAACTTCACACCCTTATTTTGTAAGGAAGTGATTGGGTGTGCAATCTTTGAGAATCCTTCAATAAATATCCTATAGTAGTCTGCAAGGCCCATGAATGATCTAACCTCTATCACATTCTTTGGCGCTGACCATTCTCTAATGGCTTATATCTTCTCAAGAGATACTGCTATCCCATCCTCTGAAATGATATGTCCAAATAATGAATTTGTTTCTGATAAAATGAGCACTTGCTCAATTTGGCATACAATTGATGCTCCCTTAATACTTGCAACACCATCCTCAAATGATGCTCATGCTCTTCTTCTGACTTGGAATATACAAGGATGTCATCCAAAAATACAATGACAAACTTGTCTAAATATTTGAGGAAAACACCATTCATTAAGCACATGAAAACAACTGGTGCATTTGACAATCCAAATGGCACCATTGTGAACTCATAATAACCATACATTTTCCTAAAAGAGGTATTATTGATATATCCCTCTTTAATCCTTACCTGATGGTATCCTGACTTGAGATCTATATTTGAAAATATCTTTGCATCCTTCAATTGATCAAAGAGATCATCAATCCTTGGTAGAGGATACTTGTTCTTTATAGTCACTTTATTTAGCTGTTTGAAATCAATGCACAATATTAATTTTCCATATTTCTTCTTCACGAACAATACTGGGGCACCCCAAGGTGACACACTTGGGCATATATACCCCTTCTTAAGAATTTATTCAAGCTGCATTTGCAACTCCTTCAGCTATGGTGTACTCATTCTTTAAGGAGTTTTTGACACTGGAGTTGCTCCAGACATTAAATTTATAGAGAAATCAATATTTCTCTTTGGGCGTAGTCCTAGTACCTCCTTGAATACATATTCAAAATCTTACAAGACTACATGATCCTCCAAATTTGGCACCTTATCTTTAGTTATCTCTTCCATATGAGATGCGAATATTTGACACCCTTTTCTGTAACATTTCTTTAGTTGCAATCCTGAAATTTCTTTGATGGTTACTACCTTGGGAATTCCCTGCACTTTTATTAGGTTCCCTTCCTTATCCATGAAAGTAAATGTCTTGTTATGTTAGTCTAGGATATCATGATGTTGGTCCAACCAATTAATCCCAATTAGACAGTCATAGGAACCTAAAGGCAAGATGTTCAGATATGCCATGGTGTTAGTTCCTTTCATGTCCATAAGACATAACTTAACCATCTCATTAACTTTTCTTTTGGCTCCGGTAGATAGCTGCACCAATCAAGATTTTCCATGCTTTCTTCTTGGCAAATGAAAACTTTCCACCATCTTAGGATCTATATAACTATGACTAGCTCCTGAATCAATTAAAATAGCAATGGTTTGGTTGTTGATCATACCTTCCACTTCAATCATATGCGACTGATACTCTGCTTGCTTGTTGTCTAGGGTTGCATAGATCCTTGGTACATTTATTCCCATGCCCTCCATTGTTTCATCTTTCTATACATTGTGAAAATTCTTCACTTTTTCACTTCTATGAGGACAATCTTTGAACATATGATCTCCTTTACAACCCCAACATTGAATAGGTGGTTGACTTGGCCTTTAACCCCCTATCTCAATCATTTTGGGTTCTCTAGAAGTTGGTTGTCCCTAAGTATTATTTCTGAAGAATGTTGGCTTAGTTACCTTCTTCCTCTGATCCATATTGAATCTCTTTTTGTCTTCCCAAGATTTTTGGAAAGTTGGCCTTGCGTTTTGCTGATCATATAGGCATATAGTTTGCTTTATGGTCTCCTCCAATGTTTTGGGATCATCATATTGTATTTTTTCACTGATGAATGATGGAAATACACTCAAATAACTTTGAATATTAACTCTCTCATCCTTGATGAAAGAAACATACTTCAAAAGTTCTAAAAACCTTCTCTCATATTCATCTATGGTCATACTCCCGATCTTGAGTTCAAAGAACTCTTTCATTTTCTTGTCATAATATCTCTTAGTCAAGTATTTATTTTCAAAATACTTCTTGAATTCCCTCCAAGTAACACTTTTATCTTTAATGTGTTGCACCTACACAAGATGATCCCAACACATGGATGCCTTTCCCTTGAGTTTATAGATGGAAATTCTACCTTCTGCATGAGAATAATAATTATGCAATTGAAAATACTTTCTCATGCCCAACAACCATGTCTTTGAATCTTCATCATTCTTGTGCTCACCATAAAATGTAGGAGGTTTGATTTTGTTCATTTCTCCTCATAGCTCATCCACCCCAGACCTTTTATTCTTCCTGACAGGGGATGGAATTGAGCTTTTTTTTCCCTCTTATTGTAATGCCTCGGGGAGTGATAGTGAAGTCTGCTAACACTTCTAGTTCTTCTTTTCTCATCAAGAGACCTATGACTTCCTGATTTTCTTGAGCCACTCTCCTTATCCAATTTCTTTTCTATTCTATTCAAGCTCTGAATTAACTTCATTTTGAATTCCTCTTACTTCTCCTTGTATCTCATAATCCTTTCATTATCATCTTTATGGATTTGGACATCCTTTTGCAAATTTTTAATGGTCTCTACCATATTCATGTTTTCATCCCTTCCTTCTCCATGTCCATTAGAATTTGTTCCTTCAATGCCCAAATGGACATCCATCCCTCCGATCTCATATTCCTAGATGTAAGTACCCTGTGTATATTCCATTCATTTGGACTCCATGTTGATCCTGATATGATCTATTTTTTGTTAACTCTGCAAAATGTGCAGCCAACAAAACGTTTTCAAGTTAACTGACTCAACAATTTCATGAAAAATATGAACCATTCTGGTTCAATAATATATCAGAATTATTTCTTCTAATTTCCTAAAAAATTGAATGCCCAGATCAATTTTATGGGAGAATAATTATATTCTACTATCTAATACCTTTCCAACACCTACTTCCATTCTCAATTCTGAGTCTTGAGCAAAACGTTATGGTTATTTGTAAATTTCCCATTAATTTTTTTATTCACTCTTCAACTTGGCACAACTCTACGTTGTAATTAAGAATTGTTGCACCTACTCCATTGGTGTTTTCATGGGAGCTCTATTGGTTTTATTCAGATACATATTTTGGACATTTTTTCCAAGTTTCACCTCTTTCTGGGTTATGGGCTGCTAGTTACAACCTACTGAAGTTCTAGGCCAATTAGTGTTTTTGGTCTGGAATGCTACAGGTACCTTCTTTTCCATCTAATTTTTTTTTAACATGCCCAAAAATTTAATTCAGCTCTAGGAATGTCTTCTATGGTTCAATATATTTCCATTGACTTCTCCTTCACCTCAATCTGATTCTGGAGCAAAAAGTTATGGCTCTTCGAAATTAGATGGGTCTTAAAAGTTACTCTCCACTATTTGTGCTATAACTTTCTCATAAAATCTTTGTTTGATGAATGGTTTACATCACTAGAAAGATATCTTTGGGATATTTTATTTGAGCTGCAGAGACAATGTGTACCTTGGTAAACTCTATTCTCGTGGTTTTTGAGTAGCTAAAAATGATGTTAAGGGCCTAAAAAACACATTGCAAAAGGATGACGTTCAAACGGTATAAAATGTCGCGGAAATTCATTGGTTTTCTGTTTTTTTTCACCATCCAAATGACTTTGCGTGCACAAATTTTAAACTGTACACATATATTTAGCATGTGCAGAAACACCACAAGGCAATTCATGCTCCACTCATCTATAACTACCATGCATCACTTCTCTGTTGCGCCAATAACTGGCGTGCACTACTTTTGTGTCGTGCACCAATATCCACAACGTACAATTTTTGTTCTTGCACTAGTACCTGCTGTGCGGAATTTTTTTTTGTCAGATCCTAATATTCCACATGCATTTCACTATACGCGCTGCACCATGCCAAATTTTAGTTCACCCCTACCGCGCACCAATAGTCTACGTGCACCATTTACTAAAATGTCGTGTGACAACATATACTCATATTGCATGCACACCAACCAAACTCCTCTGTGCTCTGCCAATATTACACACACCACGCACACCATTATTGTGTGTGCAAACTACGTACACCTGATTATGTGTATGCACACCACGCGACAATATTAATCATGCGTCACTCAATCCACACCTGCACACCAACATTTTTCCATGTGGCGCCAAATTTTAGCATGCACACCCACACGTAAATATTTTTTTGTGAGACGCCAAAATGTATCACACACACCCGCACACCAAAAATTTTCTGCACGACGCCAAAATTTAGCACGCGCACTCGCACACCAACATTTTTCTATGCGGCGCCAAAATTTAGCACGTGCACACACACACCAACATTTTTCCGTGTGGTGCCAAAATTTAGTGCTCGCACCTGCACACCAACATTTTTCCGTACGACGTCAAAATTTAGTGCGCACACCTACACACCAACATTTTTCCTCGCGACACCAAATTTTAGTGCGCGCACCTGCAAACCAATATTTTTCTACACAGTGCCTAATTTTTACCATAGGCATTATGCAACTATGAAATTTGTTCAATTTCTCCCCGATAACACCAATTCAACCTCTGCAACAAAAAATCACTATGGGTTGACATTTCTAGAACGAATTTTTCCCACACTCAATTCACGAATTGAGAATTTTAATTACTAAACTTGCTCCATCTGTCATGGATTCACTGTAACTTAAAATTCGACCAATTTCTAGGTCCAAATTTGCTAGAACATATATTAAATCAGGAATATCTCACCACTTGGCAAAATTTCGCAATTTTCTCATGTATTTAACAATAGAAATTGGGACTTTTTCCCAATTCTGTGCAATTGTTGTTACTTTTTACCATCGATGCTCTACAACATGAAATTTGGCCACTTCGAAATAAATACTCTGTGACATTTCAATTTAACTTAACTTATTTGGCCCATCCAGGCTCAGTGTTGAAAAATGAAGATTTGATACCATGTTGTAACATCCCCAGCCACCCAGGCCAGGCCATGCTACTCCAAAAAATGATTTCATTCTCTGCTTGACATATTGTAACATACCCATCACCCAAATGAGCTATGCCATATAAAAATTTTGAACTACATGCAATTAAAACATATACACACATAACTCTTGTGAAACTTTATATAAAAATGTAAATAGATAAATACATTATGTAAATGCATAGATTCATACTGAAATAATAGTAAACATATACATGCAACATATACAGACAATACCCATAGATATAAACACAGTTATAAAGCACACATAGGATAATCCCATAAAAATAAACACATAAATGATAATGCAACATATAATTTATCACACAATTGTCACTTATCTTGGTAAGAATATCACCAACTCCGTGCATAACTTCTACAAACCTCCCAGCCTTAGACCACACTGCTCACTCTCAGCAGTGTGTCACCCCCGAGATGGGACTAAAGTCCACCTAGGTAAAGGGGTTCCTAACCAGGCTAATGGATCATAGACAACATGAAATACTTCGTCATAGGTGCCAACTCAAACTAACAGCCTACAATTCCTCATTCTCCACATGCATGTCCCAACCAGGAAGTGTGCCTCTTCTCTACTCAACAGTCCTTCGGTTGCCCCACTTCCTTTTTGGGCTTCAAAAACATGCCAGACAGGAAGTCTTAGAGCCCTGTAGCTATAGTTTAACACCTTCAAGAAATAAATTCCCAACAATTCTCTCATCCAGAAGGAAATTTCTCACGGGCCTGAAAACCCACCTCTTCAATATCCCACGGGCCTAACAACCTGCTTCTTCATTCCAAATCCCAAGATAACAAGGTACAAAAACAGGTATGGGTACGGATACAGGTTCAGGTACCGTGATAGGAAGGTACAGAGGACAACTTCTAGAGTGATTTAATGATCATGGAATGGTTGAATGGAGGACTGCATGATGGAAGGAATGATCTAATTCCAAACTATATGTATGCATGTTCCCAACTTGACACTTGTCATGTTGGGAGCTACTTTGGCCCACTTGTCCCCATCCTTAAAACTTAGGATAAAATAATTTTCCATACTTTATACTTAAGAAATATTAATATAATATTCCTTTTTGGCTTAAGCTCCCTATCTTAGCCCCTTTTCCTTAACTTTTATCCCCCCCTTTCCCTAACTAGTGGATTTTAGTCTCATACTATTTTATCGTGGTCAGTCTATGGGTAGCGATGTATTTTATATTAATGATGAGACATATACAAAAAAAGGCTCACTAGCCTTTAACATCTAGGCTCTTCGGTCTAATCATCACAAAATGGGCTCACCATCCTATAAAACACGACATATACACAAAGGCTCCTTGGCCTCAAAATTGCGCGCACTTATGTTGTTGCGCGTGGTATCCTGGAATGTGCACACTTCATCATTTTACTGCGCAATACATGCACACACTATACCATGGAAGGTGCATACAAAAATAATTTCAAACAGCTCACCATCTTACATACATTTGTATTTACATTTACATATGGGTTCGGCCTAGGGATATTACACTAGACAAGTATGCAGAGTAGAACTAAGATTTTCAATAGCTTTTTCTTCAAGCCTATGAGGATAAGGGGAAGGTAGAGCATTATAGTAATGCATAAAAGCGGATTGGTTCTGAGGGCGAATAAGTTTGAGAATTTGGTTATATAACTTAGTGAAACATAGGTTGTGTTGGTCTTGAGATTAAACTTAAGGCTCAAAGGATAATGTCAGGCGTCAGGAAAGTTATGAGAGTGTTTTTTAAAAGTGCTTTTTCTACCTTAGTTATATGAGAAAAATTCCTTAAATGAAATTAACAGTGTGGCAGCACAGAGGCCATATTTTGTGTCTGATTCGAAATTGAAATATCGAATGGTATGAAAGAAAATACAAAACTGTAAAACAAAGAAAAAAATCAATTACTGAAGAATCTCACTCTATTGCAGTAGAAAAAAATAGATAGTGTAACCTTGAATAAAGCATAAAATATATTAATCCACACAAATTCCAGGTGTTGATTTACTCACAGTAAATACATAGGAAATGCTTCTTGCTTAACAAATTACTAATGCAATACTATTACAATAGTTGTTGTACTAAATTTAAATTATACATTTATCAAGGAAATACTTAAAGAAATGTTGAGATATGGAAAACACAGAAGAAGTACATAACCTAGATTAAACAAAACTTGGAATCCTTATCTGCACTTGTATTAATACTCAATAAGGATGATTTTTCTCTGTTACAATCGAAAGGAAGCAACCTGTAATAAGTATTCAATCTATGTATTTATACAAAATGGTCTCAACTCAAAACGACTGGACTTCTCATAATTAAAAATGGTAAATATCAGAAATGAGAAAATAGGGCATAGACAACAGTGAGCTTTGTTGGCAGTCTTTTCATCTGCTAGCCGAAACCTTTCTGTCTTCTGATCTTCTATATGTTTTGAAACAACGTCCAGGTCAGCACAGCTCTGTTTCCACTTTTATTCTCACTGATACCAAATCATGTAATAGCACTCCCTTACTTGTTTCCAGATGTGCTTTCCTTTTCATATTCAATGCAATGGATACATGTACTTACTAATTTCACTACCATCCCTGAAGGCTCAGTTGCTTGATTGGCCTCAAAAGTGTATAACTTTCTTTCTACCTAAGGCAACTTTTCCTGTATCCTTTCAGATCCTTGAGATGTGGCCTATAGCTGCAAGATTAGGTTCACTATCCATTTATTTATCTGAAAAAGATCAATCTATTTCATATTTTGGATGGTCGCCAGAGCTTCTTCTTTTCTTATTCTAGAATTATACTGATTCTTTGCTATTTCTATTTGACCTAGGGCTTCATAAATAACATTTCCTTCAAAATCAATTAGCCCTTTATCTATTAATGTCAATTCTTCTAGATAAGCTTCAGTTACATCTCTAGAAAGTCTCTTGCTTTCTATCAAATTTGTTTCCCAAGCCTTCATAGCTATATAACCTCTTATTTCTTCTGACAAAGAGAGACGATGTACATTTGAGGCATCATCCCTTGATATGAATAACACAACCTCTTGAAACTTAGCTCGAGCAGAACGATCTTCTCTCTCCTTGATATAGATGTCTTTCAGGGAAAGGTCGACCGTATGGTAACACTTTTGGATGGCTTCTACCTTCATAAAAAGATCTTGCTGTGCATTTTCAAGTTTTTTTATTTATTTTAATTGCTTAGGTTTGGAGAGATGAAATATCCACTAAGGTACTTTTCGTCAACTCCAACTTTGCTTGCACCTATTTTATTAATTCAACATGCTGGGAAATCAACCCTTGGTTAAGCTGAGAATTCCTTTGGATATCGTCAAAATTGGCTTGGATATTGTTGGCACTAGGCCGAAGGGGAAAGAAGAATGATCATAGGAAAGAAAGCATGCAAAAAAATGAAGTAACAACTGGCAAAATAACAACACACATGCATGCAAGAAAGTGTGCACAAAGGAAAGCGACAGTTGGAGGAAGAACAACACGAACATGGGAGAAAGACCTAATGTAATAAGGGTTAGGGTTTTGGTAATATTTTGTAAAAGGATGAAGAGCTTGAAATGTATAAATATAGATATGAAAGTATCATATAAGGAGGGTTGTTGTTAGTGTATTGTTGTTATTGAAGGTTAGGCTTTGGAGTTAAGTTTTGGAGACTGTAACCACGCAGGAGCGTAGGTGATATGTAATATTTTTAGATGTATGAATCAATTTTGTAAGCTGTTGAGAAAATAAGATATGAGGGAAGGTAGATCTGAGGAATAAACCATAGGCTGTAGAACTTGGTGCGATGTAGTTCACCTCACATAGATGTTACCCAGTTTTGTGGAGAATTGTAATCGCGTGGTGCTAGGAATGAAGAAATGCAATAATAAAAGAGCCAAGAGCCAAATATTTGTGGATGTAGCCCAGGAGGGGGTGAACCATGGTAATACTCATGTAATATGTTGAATGTATGCATGTCTCTTCTTTCTTTCAACAATTAATGGTTAAGCTTGATGAATGAGTTAGCACATTGTTATGAATATGTTTATACTCTGTTGGAATTAAACTATGAAATATACATATGTGACTTCAAGGGATAAGTAGTTTACCTTACATCTCACGGTACCTAGCTTTAATCAAGAAACCCCTATCCCCTACTCTATCCTAGGCTATAAACACCTAAGTCTTATAGTCACCCATTTAAAGCTATTTCGGGTGAGACTGCGTAGTACCTTCCAGGTGTTGTGTTTCCTTTTGGATTACCAGGAGGGCCGATAGTTTTAGAGGATTTGCTGGAACCCCGAATGACATGAAACCTGGGTCAATAACTCAGACAACCCGAGAAGGGAAATAGTAACAAACAAATGGTTATGTTGTCGTGTTAAGAGGAACAAGAGAGGATTGAGTAGATGAGATAGAATGAATAAGAACCGGAGGAGAAGAACAGAAGAGTAATGAGCCATTAGAATGGAATGTTGAGACCTTGGAACCCCATGAGAGAAGAAATTGAGGGATGGTTGAGAACTAAAGAGTTAGAGTTTTCACAGAAAGACAATAGAAACCCCAGGATCATGCTGCGTAAATACCTGGATAAATACGTATTTACGGATTTACACGAAGTATTTTTCTATGATTTTACGCATCTACTACAGGAGTGGATCTTAAGGTTAAATGATAACCATGTGATGAACCAAATTCAACAGCTAGATTGGACTCTAGTACAGATCCAGCAGTTGCAGTAGGTGAACAAAAAATTCACTCGCGCAGTTGACTTTTGGCTTGACAGTATTGTGGCAGAGTTTATCACAGAATTTTTGGTAGACACAAAAAATTCATACATCACAGTTGAGCAAGATTTCCTACGAGGACCCATAGGAAGGTACATTCGATCACTGTATACTTATACCAAGATATTTCTATATAAAAAAGGTGTAATGACAATGGAATCAGACAACTAGACTTCCCTACATGCATGGGGGAAGGGGGGAAGCATTGACAGAGAGAGGAGGAATGGAAGGAGGGAAAGATAAAGAGAAGAAGGAGGAGAAACCCTTGGACCCGATCTTGATGGATGACGACCAGCTTAACTGGATCTTGGCATCATTAGGAATGACGTGTAGCGGAGCACCCTACCAATATAAGGTGAATACCAAGAAGAGAGCCATAGATGAGAGCGATGGATTGGAAAGAGATGAGGAAGAGGTAAAGGATCTTCGAGATGTGGATTAGATTGAGGAAATATTGTACGCCACATATGAGAAGAAAAAAGAGGCTCAAAAATAGGAGGAGAAGGAAGCCATCCGTTTCATATTAATGTCAGTGTGGAACCCATAAACCCATGTGCAACCAATACATCAAAGAGAACACCATCATTTAGATAACCAAAGTTCGGAGGAATTCCAACAATAGGAAGTACATATACACAAGGAGAAACAACTAGAGGAGCCAGTTCAGAAAACCTTAGTCAAGTATCTACACCATGCAAAGGAGGGAGTAGCTCAGTATTTGGAATGGTAGGACATGATCCTACTATTAGATTACTAGAGTTTTGAGGATAAGTAGCAGAAGACCCTGAGAAGCATCTGTTCATTTGCACAAAGATATGGGAAGCAAAGAAGATCACTGACGAAGACACCAAACTCGCGCAGATAGAGATCACGCTAAGAGACCAAGCACTAGAATGGTACATGAGTCTAGACACAAACAATGTTCTTGGAACGACAAGGACATTGGACAACATTAAGAAACTATTGATAAATGAGTTCCAGAAGATGATATTAGAGGATCAATACATGAATGAGATGATTGAAATAAGACATAAACCAGGAGAATTGGTATGGGACATTGATCAAAGATTCAAGCGATTAAAAGGAAAGTTAAAATACCTTATGATCGATATGCAACATCGACACCTGTTTGTCAACTCACTACTCCCACACTTAAAATATCCATTACGATGACAAAAGTTTCAAAAACAAGCAGAGGCTCTATAGGCAGCCTTGCAATTGGAAGAGAATCAGTACAAGCAGACAGACTTGGCTATCAAAGAAATGAAGGAGGATCTAAAGAACTTAACATTTCAGCTAAACCAGAATAAGAACAAGGACAAAGGAGAAGTTGTTTGGTGAACTACCTATAGGACGGAAGGACACCATAATAATGAATGCCCAAAATTCACACTGTATATGGCGACAGGGATGCCAAACACACTACCACAGGGAGGATTATGGTGCGAAATATGCAAAAAATTGGATCATGACCCTTACCACTGCATGACGATGCAGAAATACCAAACAGTCCCAAATAACTCATATTGCACCTTTTGCAAGTTAGTCGGTCATGATGACAAAGATTGCATAACTATGGAGCTGATGCGGGAAAGAACATAAGATGCATACAGGGTACAGGTAGAAATGATGACTGGGAAAGCAGTACCATAGTTCACTCAAGCCCTAGTCCCATACAACATTGCACAACAGTAGTATAATACTATGCCATAGTCATATAATAACACGTAGCCACAATACAACTTGGCACAACCCCAGTACAATACTACCCAGTATAATTAGGGACCACAGTATAACACGCCGCAAGGTGATCGCGCAACTTATAGAGGAGCAGGATGAGCCAGAGGAGGTTTCAAACAGGGTAGAGGACTAGTCACATGTCACAATTGCTAGCAACCAGGACATTATGCACAGGAATGCCCAATTCCACCAACAACTTGTATGTATTGTCGTGCATTGGACCATGATACGGAAGAATGTTCGACATTACTTGTAAATATATAGGAAAAAAGGAATCAAAATAACCAAAATGTTCAATGGATTTCATCTGAAGAAAGGGATGACGGACGAAGCATCAACATAGTCACTTGAGGAGGAACGAAAATAGGAAATGACACAGTTCGATAGGAACCAGCGTAGAACCAATGGGTAAAGAAGAACATTGACCCCAAGAAGCAGTTCGACGTGCATAAGGAGAAGGATATATTTATAGAAGCCTGACAAGAATTCCAAAAGGAGAACATTGCGTTGACTGCACAACAGAGAAAGAAATCTCTAGAATATGAAATGCCACTATCACTGGACCATACCAATAGAATACAACCCAAGTAATAAGTAAGTACTATGAAATAATTTTTGCAATCATGCATCAAAATGTTAAGTGTTCCTTCATTTGTCAAAATATTGCAACACATCCTAGAAAAATGTAGCAGTGAGACAGAACAGAAGCCATAATTGAAAACTGTCAACCACCTACATACAAGAAGAAGAACAAGTAGAGAATTTATACTAAATGCTAACATTGGGGATTTCAATATGGGAGATGTTATACTAGATCTAGGATCCGAAGTGAATGTACTACCAAAAGATACATGGAAATGCATGGGAGAAACTACACTGGGATACTCAATTGTTCAATTAAAGCTAACAAATCAGCATAGAGTCCTACCAATAGGTATACTAAAAGGAGTGACGGTAGATCTGGATGGTGTGCACACTAAGGTAGAATTTGATTCCATCGAAATAGTAGACGACACAACACCTTACTTGGTGCTACTTGGTCTAGATTGGGCGTTCGACAACCAGGCCATAATTAACTTAAAAATTAAAAAAATGACATTTGAGTTGGGGGACTACAGGGTCATATCCCCACTCGACCCATCAGAAAGAGAGAGGTTCATAGAACCCACTTGTTTGGATTTAGAGGAGATTGACCAGTTGTACAAAACAACTGTGCGCGATGCAGACTATATAAACCCAATTGCAGAAGGGGTACTCAGTTGGCAAAGCATTCCTTCATGTACAACAGACTCAGACACTGGGTTAGAAAAATGGCAGCAAAGACTACAAAAATTATCCACGAGAAGGTGTGCCAGAATAGACCACACAATAAGGTGGATTGGCACAAAAATCAGAGAACCACCGAGTTTTCATGGGATAAATGATTTGGAAACTTTCTTGACACAATATGAATATGAAGTATTAGAAAACCAGAGATTTCTAGAACTATATTTAGCACTAAAGGCTACACCCGCAAGATGGTGGTGTGCACACAAAGAGATTATCACAGATTGGTACCAATGTAAGTGATTAGTGAGCATAAGGTTTGACGCAGAACAAACAGGTAACAAACAACAAAAATATGATGGACTAGGCACACCAGAAGAACACTTGGAGGTGTGTAAAATGTTGTGTAAAATGATGCCACTAGAGGAATGGTCTCAGCACTTCATTCATACTTTAGAGGGCATACCAGGGAATTGGTATACAGACCAGGAAATGTGTAAAGGAACCAAGACACGGGCGACACTCCAATAGAACTTTACAGTCACTTTCTCATTCGAGCATTAGAACCCCAACATAGACATGGCTCTGAAATGGATCAGAGACGTCATATTCATTGAAGAACCAGAAGTGGAAGCTATCACATAGGTACAACAGCGAAATAGGTAGATAGTCAAGGATCTACTGTCATGCTACCACATACAGGAGGAAGCACCGAATGAATATGATCCTCACGATATTTAGATCGAAGAAGTCGAAGGTGAGAGAGATTTTGAAGGACCACCCTTAGAGTCAGAGGTCATCTCTACGCCAATCAAGATAAAGAAGGTTAACATAGGGATCGTCGAGCAGCCTAAAATGGTTAGCATTGGAGATTACTAGGACGAACAGACACTAGAAAGCATCATAGAATTGTTTCACAAATACAACGACCTTTTTCCCACAACCTTTACAGAGATGAAAGGAATACATGAATAAATAGGAGAAATGAAGATACCACTCAGACTTGATGTGAGACCCATTAAAAAATGACCATAATGATTGAACCCCATATATAAACATAAATTTAAAGATGATATCAATAGGATGCTCGAGGTCAGCATCATCGAACCAGACGAAGAATCAGAATGGATAAGGCCGATGGTAGTATAGGACAAGAAATAGGGAAGAGGGATCAGGATATGTGTCAACTTGAGGAAGTTGAATGATGCCTGCCTACCTGACCCATTCCCGACACAGTTCACGGATGAAGTACTCGAGAACATAGGAGGCCACAAAGCTTACTCATTCACTGATGGATTCTCAGGATATCATCATATTAAGATAGCACGGGAGGATAGACACAAGACCACATTCATGACAGAATGGGAATCTTACCAGTATACAGTCATGTCGTTCAAACTGAAGAATGCACCTATGATATTTTCTAGAGTGGTCATCACAACATTTAAGGAATTCAGCCATCAATTCCTCGAAGTATGCATGGATGATTGGACAATGTATAGCTTACTAAAAAACCATGTGGAAGTTTTATGACTGATGTTAGAATGATGTAGAAAGTGCCAGAGATCATTGAATATCAAGAAATGCATATTTGGAATACTATTTGGGATACTATTGGGACACATAGTATGAAAACATGGTTTTCTAGTGGATCCAGCCAAAATTTTAGTCATTGTTAACCTACCAGCACCAAAAACAGTCTGCCAACTAAGAGAAACGCTAGGACATATAGGATATTACAGGAAATTCATCAAAGGCTACATGCAGATTACAACACCAATGGAAAAAATGTTAAGGAAGGATACAAAGTATCAATGGAACGATGAGTGCCAACACGGTCTAGATACCCTAAAGGAAAAGATGGCCACCGCACCAATATTGGTATTTCTAGATTGGGAGAAGACATTCCATGTACATGTATATGCATCAGTGATAGCACTTGGAGCTATCTTAGAAAAACCAGGAGCAGGAGACTTGGATCACCCGATAGCATTCGCAAGAAGAAAATTATCAGACTCGGAACATAATTATAGCACGACAGAAAGACAAGGCCTAGCTATGGTTTATACACTATAGAAATACCAAAATTACCTATTGGGAAAACACTTTAAGATGTTTACAGATCACTCAACCCTCAAATACCTAGTCAACAAGCCAGTGTTGGGGGGGAGAATCTGTCGATGGTTATTGCTATTTCAAGAATTAGACTTTGAGGTAATAGTTAAACCAGGAAAACTGAATGCAGGACCTGAACACCTATCGAGGGTCACAAATGGAGAGGAACCAACGAATTTAGAAGACAAATTTCTAGATGCACAACTATTCTTAGTACAGATTGTTGACGATTACTTTGCAGAGATCATCCAATACTTGAGCATAGGTACTGCGCCACAAGAATATACCACTGAGTAGAAGAATAACCTGGTAGTCCATGCAACCAAATATCAATTGATCGTAGGACATCTATACAACATGGGTGTAGATAACATCTTACGAAGATACGTACTAGACCATGAACGACCAAGAATTTTAGCAGAAGCCCACGAGAGAATAGCAGGAGGGAATTATGCAGGAAAAGATACCGCACAAAAGGTACTACGTGTAGGATTATGGTGGCCAACAATCCACGAAAACTTGAAAGAGTATTGTCAACAATGTGATGTCTATCAAAGGGTAGGAAAACCCAACAAAAGGGACGAGATGCCACTACAACTGCAAGTGACACTTCAGGCATTCAAAAAATGGGCGATAGACTTTATGGGACCCATTAACTCACTAGCCAAAAGAACAGGGGTGAGATATATTATCACCACGATGGAATACCTAACAAGATGGGTGGAAGCTGCACCAGTAAAATATTGTAGCATAGAGGCAGTTTCACACTTTCTGTTTGAACAAGTAATTACTAGATTTAGGTGCCCAAGAATTTTGATGAGCGACCAAGGAACGTACTTCATAAACAACACCATCTGAGCAATGCTCAAAGATTTTGAAGTTCATCACCAAAAAATCACACTGTATCATCCACAGGCAAATGGAACAGTAGAATCCTTCAACAAAATTCTGGAGAACACCTTGACAAAGATATGTAATGTCAACAGAGATGATTGGGACCTCAAGGTACCAGCAATGTTATGGGCATATAGAACCACATGCAAAAAGTTGACAGGCCACACACCATTCAAACTAGTCTATGTTCAAGAAGCAGTAGTGCCATTAGAATTTTTAATACCCAGTCTATGTGTAGCAACTATCACACACATGACAAAACAAGGAGTAGCACAGGAAAGAATGAATCAATTAATGTTGATGGAGGAAGACCGAATCTTGGCAGGATTCCACCAACAATTATAGAAAGAAAGAGAAAAAGCTTGGCACAACCGACACATCAAGAGGAAGAAGTTCAAGGAGATATAGTATTTCTCTACGACAGTAAATCATTGCAGCACCTAGGAAAGATCAAAATGAATTGGCTAGGACCATATGAGGTAAAATATGTCACGGATGGAGGAGCTATACAATTAAGAGATATAGCAGGCACAAACCTCAGAGGAATGATCAATGGGAGTTGGTTGAAGTTGTACAAGGACAGTCGACCACCCACCATGTAGTAAAAAAAGATAAAAAAAAAATGCACACAACATGAGGGACAAGCCACATACAAAACATGAATCCAGCAAGGAAAACAATAAAAGTCATATCGAAAGAGGAAAAAAGTGAGAAAAGGAAAGTTGACAAAAGAAGGCTGACAAGACAACATGAGGCAGAGTTAAAGCAAGGCAAGGAAGGATGGGATATCACATTAAACGTGCCAACTGGAGATAACAAAGTAGGCGTAATAGCAAGTACAAAACCACCATGGATTCATTGAACCCACAGTTATGGTGCATTAATCACATGATGGAAGAAGCATCCTCGACAAGCTTCATGACGAGCCCATACAACAAACAAGCACAAAATCAGTTAGTCTATTCGTGAAAGGAGAAAAAAAAAAGAGCAACAACAACTAGAATGAATAGAGTGAAACCACAGAGCTCACCGAAGCCATCCAAACTCAACAAACATTTGAAAGACACCATTATGGAACCACCGAAGTTTGTGGAACTAGGCTAGACAGCCAGATCAACCAGGGTTCAGACTAGGTCACAAGGACCACTGGAAGAAAATGAGTAACAACCACTAGAGATCGTCGATATTGATGAAATACCATCACCAGAGGAAATCCCAGTAGAGTCCATACCAATACTAGAGGATATTCCACAACCATAAATAGAGGCCATGGAACAGGATACACTAGCAATGGTGCATAAGCCTCAGAACAAAGAAGAAGAAACCCACCAGGAAATACCACCGGAACATACTGAAGCAACCGTGGAAATGAACGGAACGACACAACATCTAGGAGAAGAGGAGAAACTAGACAAGATGCAAGCACCCGACTTAGGTCACCCAGCCGAGGAGACCTCTAGAACTACCTGGGCGTGGCCAGAGTGGATGACAGGGGAACAACCAAGAGTTGTTGAAACTTCGACCCAGCCAACACAATAGGAGGACCGAGTTTAGATATCAAGCTCACCTTGAAAGAAACCAACTGTAGAAATTGTGCTACCTCACATGCGAGAGGGAGTACATGTGGACCTGCAACTATTGGGTCATGTCGGGAAGCTCAAGTATTCTGAAAATGATGTAGAAGCTGAAACCAAATATCTAGAGCTTGCACCACAAGTATTTATGCAGAAAATAGTTGTGAACCAACTCAGAGAAACCATCACTCAGCCACACTAGTGGGAAATTGGACTGGACAAAACAAGAATTCTAGGATTGTTGAAGCCACACTTTTGCAGAGGCCAATATGTGTTAGCACTTGTCAAGCAACTGTTAATAGTTACGCATGGAGGGGATGTATGGTGGGACAAACCCATTCCCATAACTGTCGAACTTATCATGCAGATAATATGCCTACCCACCTGGGGTATGGATCCAATGTTGATTCTGGACGATAAGTCCAAGGAAAAAACATTGGCAGAAGAGATGAATAAGAAATATGGCATCGACAGGGGAACAAGAGGCATTATAATCAAATGGATCAACAATCCCATGACGCAATTTGGTGAAAATATCTTAGCCTACAAACTGCTTAAAAAATGCCACAAAGACGAAGTACCAACATGAGTCATTGTTGTTGCAGCTCAGTGCATAGAAGGAACCTCCATGAGCTGGGCACCATACCTATCAAACTTGTTCCAAGTAGAATACAAAGACACACAGGATGTAGGTACAGAATTTCATTACTCATGGTTGATCACTCTCATAGCTTTCATGGGATGGCGAGAACCAGAACATGCCATCTTTTGTACCACACCACAGCCAGGAGGATAAAGATATCGCGTCCTAAGATCTATGCCACTATCCAAGCATAAGAGGGAGAATGGAATCGTATTCGAAGCTTACCTACGGGAGATACAGGAAGAAATCAACCGAGCATCGAGAATAACACTAGAGGCTGTCACACGTTACCGGGGCATCGCCAATTTCCAGGCTAGGTGACAAGCCATGTGGATACAAACAAGGAAGGATTCAGATAAACAGTGGCTACAAATGCTCTACTACATCACCAAGGGAGATATCGACATGATCATCAATTAATGGCTTGATGAATGGAGGATTCCAACCATACCCAGGGATGTACCAGGACAAACAGTAGAAGGAGGGGTTGCACAGGCGGAAACATAGCCTCCACAAATCCCAGTACCCAAGAAATGAAGAATGGGCCAAACTAAGTCGACTCAGGTAGACGACAACTCAGAGAAGCCAGGGACCTAGAAGGGGAGGAAAAAAACCACTCAACTGACTAATTTACAATGGAAATCAGTTGAGGGAGCACAAGAAACCACATAGAACCCCATCACACAGGAACCAAGGGGAACTAAGAGACCAACGGTACAGGAAGTAGGTACGCACAGGAAAATGAAGGCACAACGACCACCACCAGAATACACAATCATGAAGGATGATGGAGTGATGATTGTTAGAATGGTCCAAGACTGCCCCGTAGAGGATTTCGATCATGCCGCACACCACAGGGATAAATTGCAGAAGGAATTGACAGAAATGGGATAGCTCCTTAAGAAATTTGAGGAAGCCCAGATCACAAGTAGCAGTAGAGGCATAGAGTCATCAACTAGACAGACCACATAAAGGGTGGAGGTATAAGAATGTGACCTGGTTATTCCAATGCCACATGCACATTCCATGGTCTACATAAAGCCTAGCATGTTGTGAATGGATGAAATTGTGGGACAAAAACCACTGAAGGATTTAGATCATATCAAATTAGTCTTGACATGGATGCCATCAAGAGAATTATACAAACTATAGGTTAGCGTTGACCATGAGATGCAATCGCGAGCACATAAAAACTTAGTCGTGTTACAACAAGCAACAAAGAAGGAAGAAGCGTTGGAAACAGTTTGTACACAGGCCAAATATGAAACTCAGGAGGAGAAAGAATGTAGAAACAAGCTGGAACACAGAGTGGAAGAAATTTTTGGGAAAATTCCAACTACTGCGCAAGGAAATGAACTCCCAGCCACAGAAAATATCGACCAGATTTCATAGGAAAATGATCAGTATCATAAGGAGATCGAGACTCTCCACGGAAATATTAGACCGACAACTCCACTTGCAGTGAAGGAGAAAAGGAAGCAGGAAGCAACAATACAACTGCAGGATCTAGAAAATTAGGTCAGCATGGCAGCCAACTTGACGGATAAAGAATCACAACTTTGGACAAGGTTGGAAGAGGATCCACAGGTCCAACACTAAGACAAGGAGGAGGAGAGGATCAATGTAACAATCCAAGAACTCAAGCAGTGACATAAGACCATACCAATTCTAGAATGGGTCAAGGGAACGCAAGAGTTGAAGAAGATATAAGATGAACTTATCACTGTGCAAATACAGAAACAGGAGTGTCAGGCTCAAATAGAAACGTTGCGGGAATGGGTAGCAGAAGTATGTGCAAAGGAATAAGAAGCCAGAAAATAGATAACATAGACTCAACAAGAATGCACAGGACTGATGAGCGAGGATGTGACATCTCAGATAGTCGACACCATCAAGGAGAAAATTGCACAGGCACTGACAAAAGTAGAGTTGCAAGAACAGTTCCAGATGATCACCAAGGAGATCGAGGAAGCACAGTGAAATTAGGTGACTCAGGATGAGTCACGTGTCAGTGTTGGGGTCATTTTGGCACCAGGCCAAAGGGGAAAGAAGAACAATCATGGGAAAGAAAGCATGCAGAAAATGAAGTAACAACTGGCAAAAGAGAAACATCCACGTATGCAAGAAAACATGCACAAAGGAAAGCGATAGATGGAGGAAGAACAACACGCGCATGGGAGAAAGACCTAATGTAAGAAGGGTTAGGGTTTTGGTGATATTCTATAAAAGTCTAAAGAGCCCAAAATGTATAAATATAGATACGAAAGTATCATATAAGGAGGGTTGTTGTTAATGTATTGTTGTTATTAAGGGTTAGGCTTTGGAGTTAAGTTTTGGAGACTATAACCATGCAGGAGCGTAGGCGAAATGTAATTTTTTTAGCTTTATGAACTGATTTTTTAATTTATTGAGAAAATAATATACGAGGGAAGGTAGATCTAAGGATTAGACCGTAGGCTATAGATCCTGGTGCAATCTAGTTCACCTCACATAGATCTTACCCAGTTTTGTGGAGAATTGTAAGCGTGTGGCGCTAGGAATGCATAACTACCGTAATAAAAGAGCCAAGATCCAAATCTTTGTGGACGTAGCCCAGGAGGGGGTGAACCACGTTAATACTAATGTAATATGTTGAATGTATGTATGTCTCTTCTTTCTTTCAACAATTAATTGTTAATCTTGATGATTGAGTTAACACATTGTTATGAATCTGTTTATATTCTACTGGAATTAAACTATGAAATATACGTATGCGACTTCAAGGGATAAGTAGTTTACCTTACAGCTCATGATACCTGGCTTTAATCAAGAAATACCTATCCCCTACTATGTCGTAAGCTGTAAACACCTGAGTCTTAGAGTCACCCATTTAAAGCTATCTCGGGTGAGACTACGTAGTACCTTTCGGGTGTTGTGTTGCCTTCTGGATTACCATGAGGGACGATAGTTTTAGAGGTTTTGTTGGAACCCCAAATGACATGAAACCTGGCTCAATAATTGAGACAACTCGAGAAGGGAAATAGTAACCAACAGAGCTGTTGAATTTTATGTTTATCATCTGCTCTGATTTTCTTGAAGTCTCTATTCATCATATTTTGAACAGTCTTCTCAGTCGTTTGGATTTTCCTTTGCAGTTGCTCTAACAAATGGTTCATTTATTTTAGTTGCTCAAAAACGTTTCTACATACCACTAATTAGATGTGGAAAAGGAACCTAATGAACCAACCATTTCCTTAATGAAATATGAATCATCTCAGCCTTGTCCATCATACGCCATTTTATGTCTTTTGATGATAGAACCATATTTCTGATGTGTTTCTTGCTTAACGATGGCCCTCCTCTTCTTTCTGAAAAATAATTCTAAAGGAGACATTTCTTCGACTGAAATTGGGGTAAGATCATTTATAGAGATGACTTCAAATTTGGGATTTCTGAAGCTTGACTGCAATGGTGTTAATGAAATAATGGGGTTACCTATCTGTTGTGTTGTTAATCGATTTATCTGGTGTAGATGGTGATGTATCCTATCTCGTTTCAGAAAGTATTTGAGTTGAGTCTTGTCTTGAGGGCCTAGCGGGGTTGATACTGAAGCTTCCAATTTTTCAATTTAGACTTCAGTGTCTTTTGGATTTTCCTTAGTTTCCTTTTCTCCAGAGTTCTCTGTCTCAAAACCAGGAGGTACAGTCTATTGTGTAGATGAAGGGGTTATCGAATCTCCCTATAGTACCTTAGGAAAGCTATTCCATCTATGCTTTTGGAAATTGAAGAAGTTGTCATGTTGATCTAGTGATAGAGTTTGGACTATGTCTAGTATTTCCTCGTATGACCTAGATCCCCTAAATATTTCATCCTATGGGGAAGTCTCGTGCAAATTCCTTTTTAAATTGTATTGAGCTAGGTGATTTTCCACGATCTTATGTGAATCATTCCTTTTAAACTCAATGTCAACTAACTTGACATCTTCTAGAGCTGCAACCTATACTTTATAATGGCTGAAATCTAACAACGAGAACATAACAACTTGAAGAGGGAAGGATGGCCATACCCTTTTCTAGGATGCTTTCAATTCCTTTCTAATTCCCCTGTCACAGTATGATAAGAGACTTCTTGGCATACCAATCGATCTGGTAAAACATTTGGGAGAGCATGGGGGGAACAGAACACCTGAAAACTCTGATGTAGGAAATTTTTTCTTCAATGTACAAGTTAGTTATTTTTCCCAAGTTTTCCATGATTATTTCTGAAGTGGGAAACTGTATAAGGTGATATGAATAGGTACCACTACATAATGACATATTTCATAGAAGAAATCTCTACCTTTCTCTACCCAGAGCTTGGAATGATAGAAATGGATAGGCTCAACATTGGTTGGGGTCCAGCTCCAATTCATCATAGGGAAAGGAGTCATAAAGAAAATATCATCCATGATGTATGCTAACATATATAAAGGGGCAGGTTTCCCTTTGGAATTTTCCAATTGGTAATCTGAGATTTCCTTAGCCAGGTTGTTTGATAACATCTTGGCCCAGTTGAAAGAGTATCCCTCGACCACTTCGTTCATAATTGGTACCCATGCCAACAGGAAGTGAGTGGCTTCTTCCTGAAAAGTCTACATAACATCATAGCCACATAAATCATATGCGATTATAATGACGTGGTGGCATATATGTCATGAATGTCAGCTCTGAATTTCTCTAGGTGCCCCCACCAGTCCTTGATTAAATCAGGGTAGTTTTTCTCATATTGCATGCACTCCTGTTTCTCAAGACCCATTATGAATGCAGTGTTGTAACTATATTTAAAAACAAGGGATAGTTTATACATTACTTGTATATTCTCTGGTCGAAAAGAACCAACAACAACCTTCTGTGAGTTGTAAATGATCCTGGTTGAAATGTCGACATTTTCCAGGGTCCATCCTATCATGTCATTATACGACATGAGCCTTAGTTGTGTGGCTATTTTGTGTAGATCTGACTGAGCTATATCCCTGAGCTTAGTTGCATGGGTTTCACTCACTTCGTCGCATGAATCCCCTGGTAAATTTATAAGCTCGTTCTCTAGAATATAGAACACCTGGGTCCAATATTTTACATTATCTATGGCTCTCGGTGAGGTTTTTGACAGAACATCTGTGTTCGGATTTGCTCTTTCACCAGTTACTTTAGCCATATTTTGTGGTGCTATGATATTGTTGAAATCGAGACTAGGTTACCTATTACAGGGGAATGTGTGGGCTTCTCAGTTGGATAAAACTTCTTATTTTGCAAGAATGAAAATGGAATTCAAAATCAAATATTCTTATTCACCTCAATCGTATTGATTTGCGAATACCTTTATTGGCGATAAATTTATTTACCTTAATGAGAAAATCTAGGCAGCGATCTGCAATCTATATTGAAATCATTGTCACTGATTTGTAATTATTTCCATTAATATCGACGGTTCATGATCAGGGACGTTGAATGAAAAAGACTTGAAATTTTTTGAATCGAGAATCAACGAAAGATTAATTGCGAGATAATCTTGTTTAAAACATTAATTAATGGTGTTTAAATTTAATTGTTTTTAGGTATTCGGACCTCGAGATTTTAACAGTAGATTCGATATAGAATTCTTGAAGCCCGAAACCACAAAATGATTAATCATCAGATAATTATTTTTTAGTTTTAATTAACCCTGTTTAAGTTTGAAGTGTTTCGGAGGTTCAGACTTCGGGATTTCAGAATGCGGTGGATAACAAAGGTTTGAGCTCCAAAGTGCACAATTGCTAACTAACTTTCAATCCAGGTTAACTTAACTAACCGGGGTTTAACATTTTGGCACTTTGTTACTTCATGGATTTGCAAGTTAGTTCTTTATTATATTTCTGAAAGGTTATTACCCATAGTAATGTGTCAAAGATGATGTCATTTTAGGTGACGTGTTGAGACCAAGGGGTGTCATGTGTCACTTAGAATCATATGAATCCTTAGATGAAAAGGTTGGAAATGGATGACCCATGTGAACCAAGTGAATTCTTAGAAGGGTACACATGTACTGTGACTAGGATCCTTCAGACACTTTTCGGGTATCAAGACTTTAAACGTTAAGACCCGGCGAAACGCTTGAAGCGCAGAGCTCCTAAGTGACCTTTAGTGATTTGAGTTTTTAACGGCAGCTCCAAAACTCGAGGAAAAAGGGGATTGTTCGATCAACAAGGGAACTTTATCAACGATGGACATTGTGCGCACTTTATGACTAGAAGTAAATTTGATTTAAAAATTTGAAAGTTGACTTCTGAGTCATTATAAAAAGGATGAAGTTTGAGAAAGTAAACCTCAGGTCTTAGGATTTATATGTGTTCCAGTAGGTTGAAAGACTTGATAGTCTCACCATCTTTGTACGTAATGTTATTATATTCCCATAATTGTTCAGTTAGGCTCTTAGACTGCCCATAAGTAGATTTGAACCAACAAACTAACTCTTCCCAAGTGGAAATAATCTTGGGAGGAAGATCAAAGAAATTTGTCACTACTTTCCCTTCAATGGAATTAACAAATAAGCACATACAAGTATCATTTTCATTATCTCCTATATTTTGATAGGCATTAGAGAATTCCACCAAGTCTTCATTTGTAGTAACTGTTTTATTTCAAGAAAACCTAGGGAGATGCTCTTTAAATTTGTAATGCCCCATATTTTGACCCTAGGTAGTTAGAACATTGTTGTTTGCTAATCTTAATAATTCAAAGTTTAGCATTTGTTTGGAGTCAGTTAGAATTTGTTATAAATTGAGATGTGTACCTCTAGACCTATTGTATGTTACATGATATATGCTCATGACAAAGATAGTTGTTTGATTATTTAAACATAAAAATTAAAATGGGTAAGTTCGGTACATGTATACCAATTCAAGTTATGTTATGAATGTATAATAGATGCAATGCATGATGTGAATAGGAATACATTTCTTAATTGAGCGTCAATGCAAATATGGATTCTTATATAAATTTGTAATGTATTTGCATCAATATGTGTTATTGGTGAACTAACCTACAGGATGATGAACTATGTGATAGCCAAGTGACTATAGTATTGAGGTAACTGGGATGTCGTAGACATCAAGAAGATATTGTATGCTATAAGTTGTACTTACTATTTAATTTATGATTCGAAATATTACTATGATCTATGGTAAGTGTGGTTTTGACAGGCTGCACGACTTACCCAGAGTGNTAGGGTGTTGACCCTATTTCTATGAGGAGGGGTGGAGGTATTTCCCACTGTTTATCCTCCGAAACCTAGAGTCGTGGGAGGGATGTGTGAAGTCACGCTCCCCTAGACGTGTGATGATGACTGCTAGTTTCCTATTGGGGAAGCTTGGTCGAGATGTATGACACTTCCGCTTACGAGTTCTATATGGAGTTAGGTCAATATAGTTGACGCTCCATCTTAGTCCAACAGAGGAAAGGATAGGATGGAAGATGGAAGTAGG
>SNQJ01S0090994.1:71393-82323 GCA_010110895.2 Picea sitchensis | reverse complement strand
CTTCTCGAGATCTAACAGCTGACGAGATCTCGTCGATCTCCTTTGTAAGAATCTGACCATCGATTTACTTCAAGGATGGTTCCTGACTGCTGAAGACAAAACTTTGCCCGCTCACTTGCTGCTACAAAAATGAGATTCTCTCGTGATATGCTCAGGTGCTTCCTGTGCAACTGTAGACCTGGGTATGCCTAGTCCCGAGACAATAAATATCGCTAACACCCTCGACTCCTATTTATACTAAATATTTCAATCAAAATAAGATCTAGAGGAAGATCCTTCTAGAAGAGGAAGATTCTATTAGGTCTTCTTACATTCAACTTATTCTATTTTATTGCAAGGCCTTATTAATATTGACCTTTATTACATNCTTCTCGAGATCTAACAGCTGACGAGATCTCGTCGATCTCCTTTGTAAGAATCTGACCATCGATTTACTTCAAGGATGGTTCCTGACTGCTGAAGACAAAACTTTGCCCGCTCACTTGCTGCTACAAAAATGAGATTCTCTCGTGATATGCTCAGGTGCTTCCTGTGCAACTGTAGACCTGGGTATGCCTAGTCCCGAGACAATAAATATCGCTAACACCCTCGACTCCTATTTATACTAAATATTTCAATCAAAATAAGATCTAGAGGAAGATCCTTCTAGAAGAGGAAGATTCTATTAGGTCTTCTTACATTCAACTTATTCTATTTTATTGCAAGGCCTTATTAATATTGACCTTTATTACATCCAAATATATTTTTCTACCTATGTGTGAGTTAGGACCCTAACATGTCCTCCTCCTTAAAAATAGCCTTGTCCTCAAGGCTTGAGAAGTGAAAATTGCTGCAGAATGGTAGTTGGTTCCCAAGTGGCATCTGGTCGAGTTGTATCTTTCCATTGGAATAACACTTCCTTGATGGTTCTCTGACATAGGCGACACTCATGCTTGTCCAAAACTACTTGTGGATGTAGCCAAATGGATCCTTCTCCGGCTAACTCAAAAAGGTTGGTTTGAATTTGGCACTTAGTTCCAATCACCTTCTTTAAGCTTGAAGCATGAAAAATAGGATGTATCTTCGAATGAATGGGCAAAGCTAACTTATAGGCTACTTGTCCCACGTGCTTCAGAATGGTATAATGTCAATAACATTTGGTCTTTAGCTTCTTACAATGCTCGTCCTTGAGGGAAGTTTTCTTATTCTGATCTCCTTCTAGAAATTGATGTTCAGAGTGACCTTGATCTGCTTCTTTCTTCATGCGGTTTTGTTCCATGACCAAATTCTCTTTGATGTTACATAGAATAGCCTTTCAAAGTGTAACTATTTGGTCAACCGCCTGGACCTTCGAGGCACCAGGTAAGTATGAGAAAACTGAAGGTGGCTTGTGTCCATATACTTCTTCAAAAGGATTCATGCATGTAGCCGAATGGTATGAAGTGTTGTGCCACCATTCAGCCAGGGGTAACTATTGAGCCCACTGATTTTTCTTTTCCGACGCAAAACACCTCATTTATGTTTCCAAACACTTGTTGACGACTTCCATTTGACCATCAGTCTGGGGATGACAAGTTGTAACGAGATGCAATTGGGTTCCTTGTAGCTTGAACTATTCTTGCCAAAAATTGCTTTTGAAAGTTGGGTCGCGATAAAAAATAATAGAGTGTGGCATGCCATGAAGATTGAAGACCTGATCCATTAAAATTTGAGCCACCGTGGATGTTGTAAACGGGTGTTTAAGAGCATAGAAATGATCATACTTGGAAAGGCGATCAATAACGACCATAATGAGTGATTTATTTCCCAATTTGGGTAAGCCTGTAATAAAATCCATAGAGATATCCTTCCAAATAGCAGGTGGAATCAGAAGTGATTGTAGTGTTCCCATAGATTTGACTATTTCTCCCTTGTTGCATTGACACACTTCACATTCAGCGACAAAATTATGAATGTCATGTTTCATACCATCCCAAAAAAAAGAACGTTTGACCCTGTCATAGGTTTTGGTGAGCCTGGAGTGCCCCGATGTGGGTGTAGCATGAAGCTCAGAAAGTACTGTGGATTTAAGCTTTGATTGTTTACTTCAATACAAACAGCCTTTGTATCAAAGCTCATCATGGAGTTAAGAGTTCCCTGGGGAAGTTGGAGCATTGGACTGCAATTGTTGGATCAGATGCGAACTTTTGGGATCTTGTAGCCATTCTTGGCGAATGGCTTTGAGCCAATATGGTACAATGAAGGAAAGAGAAAAAATGAATCCTTCATCTTCATATTTTCAGGAAAGTGTATCCACCATCACATTGTCTTTGACTTTCTTGTAAATGATATCATAATCATATCCAAAGAGATTAGTCACCCATTTTTGTTGCTCCATGGAGAAAATGTGTTGTTCCAGAAAATACTTGAGGCTTTGATGGTCTGTCTTAATTTGGAAACGTTTCCCAAATAGATAAGTGCACCACAAATCAACGACATGCAGAATAGCCAACATTTCCTTTTCATAGATTGATTTTCCTAGATTTCTTTTAGATAGTTGCTTGCCGGTAAAGTGCAAAGGTCGGCCCTCTTGCATAAGGACAACACCAATTCCTTTCCCTGAGGCATCACATGGCCATCTTCAAGGTTTGAAAATCTTGAGAAGTAGTTGGATTCCAAGTGAAAGAGTTCCTTTTTAGGAGAGCAATGGGAGGTGATGCAATCTTTCCATAATTATTAACAAACTTGCGATAATAACATGTTAAGCCCAGAAATCCACGCAAGATTTTGAGAGTCTTTGGGTGAGGTCAGTCTTGCGTAGCTTCAATATTTTTTGGATCCACCCTCACACCATCCTTTCCAACTAGATGACCCAATTATTCTACTTCAGAAGCACCAAAATCACATTTAGACTATTTCAAGAAAAGTTGGTGCTAAGAGAGTAGATGGAAAACTCGATCCACATGAGAAACATGGTATGTCCAGGTTTTGATATAGATGAGGATATCATCAAAGAAAACTAATAAAAAATGATGGAGAAAAGGACGGAAGACATGATTCATGAGGCTTTGGAAGGTGGAGGGGGCATTACACAAGCGAAAGGGCATGACCAAAAACTCATAGTGGACCTCATGAGTCTGTCTCTTTCATATGTATGTGGCGGTAGCCCAAATCGAGATCCATTTTAGTAAAGAATTGAGCGCCACTCAATTCATCCAGGAGGTCATCAATGACAGAAATGGGAAATTTGTCTTTAATGGTAAGTTTTTTGAGGGCACGGAAGTGAGGACACATTAGCCAAGAACCTTCTTTGTTCAAGACCATCACCACAGCAGAAGAGTAGGGGATCATACTAGGGTGGATAATACCTACATTAAGGAGTTCCTGGACCATTTTCTCAATTTAATTGTTTTGGGAAAAGGGGTGACGATACGGACAAATATTGGGAGGAAGGCTTCCGGGTACAAATGGAATGGAAAGATCATGAACACCACAGGAAGGAGGGAGTCCCCGGGGAGTGGAAAATACCACTTGATGTTTAGAAAGGATGGCTTGGAGATCTTGCGGCACCGAGGGTGTCTTTGTTGCTTGTATGGCATGGAGTTGAGCAATAACACTAGAATGACCTTTTTTAAGCAGCTTTTCCATGCGATGGAAATTAATGATCTCAGGTGAACCGATGGTCATTCCTTGGAACTTATATTGGTGGCCCTCCTGGTCGAACGACATGGTTAATTCCTTAAAATCCATGAGAATGGGACCCAAAGTACTTAGCCAGTCTACACCCAACACAATGTCAAAACCACCCATGTCGATAGCAAACATATGAGATTTCAGGTGGTAGTCACCAATTTGGAGACACACATTTTCACAACTCCCTCCACATTTGATGGAGCCATCATTAGCAATCATGATTTGGAAATTATTGATGGAAAGGATGTAGAAATGAGTTTCTTGGGAAATGGGGTGATCAATAAAATTATGGGCGCTTCCACTATCAACCAGAATGATGAACTTCTGATGCTTGATGTAACCGATTATCTTGAGGGTCTCGGGAGCGGAGAAGTCAGTGAGAGAATTGAGGGAAATGATTAGTTCTACTTCAGGAGGGTCTGAGGGAGGGGTTATATCAGTGGTTTCAAGTGATTTAGACACAAGGGGAGTTTCAACATCCTCTTCTGAAATATCCTCGGAGATGGCCATAAAAATATTTTGTTCCTTACACTTGTGGCCCTGGAAATATTTGCCATCACAATTATAACAAAGGCCTTTGAATTGGCATTTAGCCATTTCATCCCTGGTCAATTTTTGGATCTTTAGTGGAGCAGAGTGAGCAGTGGGATTTACTGGTTTAGGGTAAGGGATAAATGAAGGTTTTCGATTTTGAGAAGATACAACCTGTTGTTCTTATTTATCTCTTTTAGTATCCTCCACCCAACTCTGAGGCCGAGCCATGAGGACAAGGGCTCGGATATCATCCTTGAGGCCACTGATAAAACAGTCTCGGAAAAAGGCATCTGACACGCCCTCTGTCTGAAAAGATCGGCGCTCAAAGGTAACTATAAAGTCTTCCATTGTTCATGATTGTTTCAACTTTTTCAAACGACCCAAATGGTTGGCATGAGTGTGAGCATTCATAAATCTCTGCCACAAAGTGTGTCCAAGCAATATACCCTTGACAGGAAGTTTTTCTTCATTTCCACCATTTCGAACGTTCTTGATCTAGATGGAGAAAACTACACCAGAGTTTGGCAAAGTCATATGTAATTTCTTATAAAGAGAAATAATGTTCCATTCGGGTTACCCAACCAGTGGGGTCCGAGCCATCAAATTTGGTCACATCCACCTGCAGAAGGCATAGGTCAAGTTGAAAGTGATGGTGTTGAACGTTATGGGAATGAGAGGAATGTTCACCTTTAGCATGTGTGGGTGAGTCAGAGGAAGGGTTATATGTAGGGATATGAAGCTTGGTGCAGAGTGACGAAAAGAAAAATTCAAGCTGGGTGGTCAGGTTTTGTTTGATTTCCTCCATTGAGTACTGCATGGTTGTATTGATGGAGGAAACATTGGCACTGACTTGTTTCACTTCTTTTTGGGTCTCGATGAGACTAGATTGAAAGGTATTGAAGAGAGCTTCTGAGTCTTGGCTACGGGTATGGGCCATGAGGACGAGGGAACCGAAAATGGGTGGGTGTGGTAAAACAATTTTCCGAAAAATGATATGTATGAATGTGATAAGGCAAAAGAGATGAATCCAATGGAATAGGTCTCAAATAATGGTGAAACGTTTTCTAGACTTGCTCCAGTCTGAAAAATACTACATCGATGAAATGCCCTAATTATTTACCAGGAAGAAATATGTGGTTACTTGGAAACCCGAACACAGTTGTACGACAATAGATCTTGTATGTTTTGATTAGTTTATGTTGTTGTCCCCAAGGTTTAGGTATTCAAGGGTTCTAAAGACAAGGTTTTTCCCTGTGTTATAGCTCTCCAATATACGTGCATGATCCAACAGTAGTACTCATCCCAATATCTCAAGGAACTAACTAAGGATGATAGACCATACCCTTAGCCATACTACCCAACTACCTAGGTACTAGAGATTATCTTCCCGAGTGTTATTCTCGGTGGTACTATAGTAGTGAGGAGGCCGATCAATTTATCTAAATAGGGCTTTAGAAAATCTAGGCCGATCCATACAAAGGTGTTGTCTGATGTGCTACCACTCGAAGGGGTACCAACGGAGGTTACAAGGGTGGCCAACAGATGTGCGCTTAGTGACCACTTGTATTTCCTACGTGTATGAATCCCTCAACCGTGGGTTTATGCGCGTAGGGACAGATCTCTATGGCTTAAAGATGTTAGAATACATCTCTACCCAAAAAAAAAAATTACCCACAATTTCTACCAAGGAAAGTTCTCTAATGCCACTTATAATATACAAGATACAAAAAGTATGCAGAACAAAAATAAAATGCTAGAAATGGCAGAATAACAGTAATATAACCAGAACAATCACCACAATAACATTGAAATGATATAAGAATAACAACAGAAATAACACTTTCATTCTGAGAGAAATATTCAAGGGCCTCTTCCAGGGGGCAACATCCAGTCGAGAGCTTTATTACAATAATATCCAAGATAGGGTTATCATACCCTCGACTCCTATTTATACTAAATATGTCTATCAAAAGAGGCATCTAGAGGAATATCCTTCTAGAAATAGAAGCTTATATTAGGTCTTCTTACATTCGACTTATTCTATTTTATTGCAACGCCTTATTAATATTGACCTTTATTACATCCAAATATATTGTTCTACCTATGTGGGGGTGAGGACCCTAACAATCTTGAGTTATATTCACCTCCTCCATCAGATCTCAAAACTTTGACAAATCTGTCAGTTTCTTTCTCTGCTTCAGTCTTGAATTCTTTGAGTCGAGTGAAAGTATCAGATTTGTGTTTGAGAAAATAAACCGAAACTTTCTTGCTAAAATCATTATTAAATGTGAGAAAATAAAAACTTCCACCAATTGAATAGTTTTGCATAGGTCCACATAAGTCCATGTGAACTAACTCTAAGCACACTTTGGTTCTATAAGAGGATGATGGAAAACTATCTCGTTGGTGTTTTCCTACTATGCAACTTTCACAAGAAGGAATCTGATTAATCGAAGGAGGAAATCTTGTCACCATAGAGTGTATTTCTAACAAAATCATACTTTTGACTGGTAAATGACCATAAAAATAATTCCATAACTCAGTTTAAGTCACATTAGAAATATTATATGCATACATCTTCCCACTTCTCATTTCTAATGGAAACAATATGTTCTTTGTCATAGGGACTTTTGCAACAAGTCTTTTAATTTGATCAAGAATTGTGCAAGTGTTGTTGTGGAAAGTAACATCATAACCATGTGCCATTAATTGTCCTATAAATAACAAATTGTGTTTGATATTTGGTACATAGTAAACATGAGGAATATTTTTCACTTCACCCTCCTTTGTTAAAACTCACACAACACCTTTTCCTCGAGCTTTGATCGAATGATCATCACCCAAACTAGTTGTATTAATAAGAAATGTATCAAGATTAGAAAGTAAATCATTGTGACTAGTCATATGATTGCTACATCCACTATCTAGCAACCAAACATTCTTGTCAAGAATTTGCTGAGATACTTGACATGAGAGAAACAAAGTATCACATGTTTGACTTTCTCTACCATTAGCTCTATTTCTATATTGCAACTTACGACATTTAGATATATGTTCACCCAATTTTTTACAATAATGGCATTGAATTTCTGATTTATTTGTCCATCCATGATCTTGTGAAGACGATCTTGAATGCTCTGGCTTGTCTTTTGCTTGTTCAGGTTTATCTCTTGTTTGAGAACATCCTCTACCACGTCTTCGACCACGTCCATGAAAACCTTTTCCTCTGCTCTGTCCATGGACACCTTAGTCTGAAATGCATGTTCTAAAGTACCAAGATCCAAGATCATCCTTGCTTCATGAGATAACAAGTCAATTCTTCTATAGAAAATTTAGTTTGAGTCGAAACTACCATTTCAAATTTCTTAGGTAAACTTCTAAGAACTTTTTCAACAACTCTTTGGTCTGTGAGTTCTTTTTCGCCATTAATCCTAAGTCGATTCATAATACCCATAAATATAGTCATAACCTGATCAACACTTTCTGATTCACTCATCTTGAGGGTTTTAAATTGAGTTCTAAGGGTTTGAAGTCTCAAAGTTTTCACTTTATAATTACCCTTATAAGCTAACTTAAGAATATTTCATACTTCTTTAGTAGTTTTGGCACCAATAATTTTAGGAAATATAGAATCATCTAAAAAATCTAAAATATATATTCGGATTTTCCTTCTTTTTGCTTAAGTTTTTCTAATGTTTTTCTTTGAACAACAATCATAACTACAACAACATACAATCCCAACATCCCTCACCTTGTAAAATGGATTTCACCTTCTCACTCCAAAAATCATAATTGGAACCAACTAGAATTGGTGCTTGAATTGACCAAGAAATAGACATTTTTCTAATTCAAAAATATCAGCCACATTTTTTTTATATATAACTCCAAGTGCATTTTCAGATATCATTAAAACTTCAAATAAACTCCAAATTTTATAAGTACTCTTCAGCAAAATCTAAAGTAAATAAAATTGTAAATGGGTTTATTGTAAATAAAATAAAATTCCAAGCCTTTAATTCTCAGCCAAGGCCCTCTTCCACTTCGGTAGTGGCTCTTCTCCAAACCTACTGAAGCACTATGGCAATTTTTCAAACGCGCGGGCAACTCTTCTCCAAACCAGTGGCAGCTCTGTAGCACTTCCTCAAACTGGTGGGCAACTTCTTCAAACTGGCTGACATTAACAGGAAATACAACGTTCTCTGTAAGCTCAACAAATAAATAAGAATGCTAGAAATGATTGAGAATGAATGCACATAATTGATTTCATATTAGTTATATAAATACTATGAAATTGACAGTTTTACCATTTCTGAACGGAACTAACAAAAGTAACTATAAGCAAACTAACTAATGTGTTAACACAATTACAACTCCTAAAAGATTAATGTATTAATAATAAGAAGCATACATTACATTCTGGACTCGTGCCTTCCCACAAAGCAATACTTCAGACCACAACTAAATTAACAGTATCACGGTAATAATCATCTCAACAAAACCGGACTACAGAAAATAGGCAACTATCAAAAGAGACTTCTGTAGTACCGGAACAATAACTAATAGTGAAGACAAAGAGAAATATAATATATAAAAGACAGTCTTAAAAGGAAGTGGAAAGGATGTTTATCTCTAGTGATACCCTCATTCTCCTCTTCAACTTCATCATTCCTCCCTGCAACTAAACTCCTCTTCAGCTTCATCATTGCATCTTCCAACTAAACACCATTTTTTTGTTAAAGAATCTGCCTCGAAGTTATGTTCACGTAAAATATGAGTGAAATACAATATGAGAAAGCTACCCATCACTGCTTGAAATCCCAAGTTCTTCGAAAAAGTTTTACCATTGAGCTACTCCTGTCCGATGCAAGGCATACATGCGAATTATGTCTCATTTTGAATTTTTAGATCATTACGGTATAGTTCATTATGTAAACCAAGATTCATCCCAGAAAGAAAACTAACCAGTTATCATCATTTTGAAATAGAGAAAGTAGAAAGAATCATATGCCAAAGTTGGCTTGAATCTACTTTCATGAAACCTACCTTGTAATTACCAAGTTATTTCACTTCCATATAACTAAACCTATCTCGTAATTACCAAGTTCTTTCACTTCCATATAACCAAACCTACCTCGTAATTACCAAATTCTTTCACTTTCATAGAACTATATGTTAGTTTTCTGCTTTACATAAATTAACAACAGTTTAAATGGACGGTACACTTATAATTTTTTTTTATTTTCCATAATTTAACAACAGTTTAAATACATGATGCACTTTTAATTGAATCTAGATTATAGATCCCTAAGGTAATGGAGATTGTAGTGCAATCGAGTATGGCACGCACGCACATGAAGCTTTATGGATGCAATCTTTTAAAATTCTCATATAATATATATGAATAAAACATAAAATAAAATTCAATATAAGGGAAATAGTTGCAAAGCAATTAGTCTCTGTCTCATTAAATAATTGGAAGTTTATTGTGAAACCAAATGTTATGCAAAATACTAATTTAGAGAATGAAAGTTTATTGTGAAGCCGAATGCTACCAATTTAAAGGATAGATGGCATATATTGAAAACATAAACAGACTTACATCTGATGGGAAAGGAATTCACAATCCATTTATCAATCACTCCACATTCATATCTGAAAAATAAATTTTAAAATATCATATTCCTAAATTTTGAAGTCAATTCAAAGGACGAGATGAGCCCAAAAGATTAATGCATTTCATTTCCTAATTTGTTGTGTATAACATATTTGGTTGAGATTAAAAGTAGCGCAGGTGTCATATTCCATATTTTAGATAAGTTGTTCTTGTGCCCAAACTTTAACGTGGCCTACTTCAGCTACAGCTCAATGTCTAACGTTTCACTTCCTCCTCCTCACATTTTACTTCCTCTTACTCTTCCTAATATTGTAAGAGTTCGTGTTTTTGGATTCTTCATTCAGCATGGTTGAGCAATCTTGATGATCACCAACTTGATTTCTTCCCATTTTGATAGTTATTCTGCCTATGAATGTTAATATAAGTCAGTATGCCCAAATTGAATTCATCACATCTCAAGTTTACATGATTCTTTTAATCAATGTTAAAGCACTAATCAATGTTATATGGTTAGCCTGAGTGATGTGCAGTCTATTATTTTAACTGAATATACTGTTACAAGCTCATTTTCCATCTTATATACGATTTCAATTTCGTTTTGACCAAGGATGAATTACTAATAGTGTAATCAAACGGATTCTTCAAACCCATTATGAGTTAGCTAGTCATGGATCTTCTGGTTGGATACTTTCATTTCGGTGGAAGAGGTATTTTCTTTAAAATACCTTTGGTTTTTAATAAAATATAATTCCATATAAATTTGAAGTCACAAGATCTAAATAGCAGTTGTTAGTGAGTTTGCATTCATAATAATCATTCAACTGCTTTTTTCAACGTTTATAATGTTGAATGTAGGATCGCTAGCTCTCTATACATTGTTGGATAAACTTCAGTAAATCCACTACAATTGAGTGTGAATGACTAGCGTACCCAACACGGTATCACACAATAAGAAGGTACGAGAGGAAAAGGAACCGAGTGAGTGAGTGACAACTATTAGATTCATATTCGATAGCCCTTTCATTCCCAACCAGTAACCAATACCATATGAGAATATTCATTGAGCCTAGGATAAATCCCCCATCACACAATATAGGATATGCATGCAGTGATTGGTGTTAGACGAATAAG